>JAPVLO010000977.1:0-305433 GCA_027257055.1 Cephalopachus bancanus | reverse complement strand
ACGAAGATCAAAAAAATCTATTCCAGATGGATTGCAAATAGATTCAAGTTATTTAGTAGAATTTATCACCAAAGCAAAACTGCCTTTGAAGAATGGTTTGAGAAAGTGACAATTTCCTTATCTGATATAGGGCTATGCAATTTTTTTAGTATGTTTTAAAATACTATGTGGGGTAGACTAAAGAAGGGTGTCAGTTGTTTGCTGCTCAACTCTTGATGAGATACATTGTATTTCCCATGACCTTAAATTTGGACTAGCTCAATACTTCAGGAGACCCCAACTACCAAACTACACACCAGTACCAGTCCACAGCCTGTTAAGAACTAGGCCACACAGCAGGAGGTGAGTGGCAGGTGAGCAAACAAAGCTTCATATGCATTTACAGGCACTCCCCATCACTTGAATTACTGCCTGAGCACCGACTTCAGGGACAGCCTGTGCTCTGGGATCAGGGAGTCAGCAGGGCTTAAAGGAAAATAATAAAGAGACTTTAGAGAACTTGGAGGACCGCTGAACCAGAGAGAGATGCTCAGCCATTAACAAGGAAGCCTTAGAGTACCCTAGTACACAGTAGTGACGATTATGCAACAGGTCATTAGTTCACACAGACAATATTTATTGTTGATATAGAATACACTAGTTATTATCCTAGGTGATGAAAAAGGAGTGATGAACAAAACACATGTGGTATCTGTTAGCCTGAAGCTTTGTAACATTTTGCTGTGACTATTATGAACTAGGCCTACACGTTTCAGTATGTAATTCCAATAACTATCCTATTTTATCTGGGACATTTAAAACCATACATATTCAAGGAATCCAAAATTCAGAAGGTGTAAGTAACTTACCCTGTGTCACAAAGTTAGTGCTAGAAATTCGACTACAGTTTAAATCTGAGTATATAGAAAGTCTTTCTTTTCTATGTCAGCATATTCCATTTCTGTGAGATTTAGGTATGTTGTATTGTTACACGTAAACCAATGATTCTGCCCTAATGTGTTCAAAAGGTAGTTAGTGATACAGTTAATAGAACACAATTACCAAATGATGATGATGATATTGTTTGCTAGAGGTTAAGTAGTAGAAAGGAGGTTGAATTTACAGGGATTATAAAAGTTAAAATGGTAATATATTTTAGTGTTTACTATGTGATCTGCACTAAGAAGAGTTAGTACTTAATTTTACACTTAGCAGTAATTCTGTAAGGAATAAACTATTATCACATCCATTCTATGGTTAATAAAAAAGTCTCATGGTTGTTACAAAATGATCCAAGACAGAGAGGTCATGTTTTAAATCAGATTTTCTTATTAGAGCCTAAGGTTCTAAATACTATTAGTGAATAGTGGCTACAGTGGGTTTAAATTATTGATAGAATTTCTGATGTTCATGTGTACCAGAATGTGTCTTAGGGTGAGGGAGAGATGCAAGAGCTAATAGTTTCAACATATGGAAGAAAATTAAATTCATTTTGCAGTTATTATTTGAAAATTTTGATATGTGCTGGTAGCATGGGCATTTGTTGAAGAACTCAAAGAAGTAAATAATCCTCTCTTCTTTCTGAGTTTTTATTAGAAATTGTGTCAAGCTGACAAGTAAAATACAGATGTCTAACTAAATCTTAATTTCAGGTAAACAACAATAATTTATTTGAAATCCAAACTTAAATGGGCATCTTGTACTTTTATTTACTAAATCTGGCAACGCTAAATTCTGCACATGAGAACGGACTGTGGTGCTAACCACGGAAGCTCCAATGATAGTGACTACACACCTTTTTAAGTTTTAACCTTCTTATCTGTGAAGACAGTCCTTAGTGAATTTGTGAGCAATAAGATGGACCTTGTCTGATCTAGAGTGCTCTCATCTCTGATATGATTTCTAAAGGGGAAAGGGAACTCTGTAGTGATCTCTGCTCAAAATCTGAGGACCTGGTCATTTTTTGTAAACTGTCTATATGACAATGTCATCTTACTTTTTCCCCTTCTGAGGGGACTTGAATACAGAAATGCGAGTTCTGCCTGTTAATTTGATGCCTACTTGTACTGTTATGAGTAGGAGACTGAAAGTTAGAAAATGAGTAAGTTGGAACCTTGTCAGGAATAAAATGCCTGTGGTTGTAGTTTACTCCTGTAGACCACTGACAGAGAAATTATGAAGGAATATGATGTGAAAGATAAATTATATGATATGGTGATTGATTCGCAATGCAAAGAAATCAGTAAATCTTGGTTCTGAGCAAATTTATCTTGCTGGAAAAATATATGAAACCTGATTCCCCAAAAACATAAGATTTATAAAAGACCAAGATTTTCAACAGATATAATATTGCCAAATTTATCCATCTCAGCTGCTCCATAATACTAGTGGCTTTTTCACCACAGAATTTTTTCAGATGGTTTACACACCAGTGGTTCCTATCTAGGGATAGTTTCCCATCATACCCTCACATTCTTCTCTCCCATCACCCCCTGAGGAACATCTGACAATATATGGAGTCATTTTTGGTTGTCACACCAGGGGTTTCTTCTGTCAACTCAGGAGTTGAAGCCAGAGACACTGGTAGCAGCCAACAACTCCCCAACAAAGAATTATCTGGTCCAAAATGTCAATAGTTCCGAGGTTGAAAACATTGCTGCTTCTAAAAATTCTAGACTCACATTTTTCATATACTCACTTCCAAATTCAGGTCTTCACGGTTGATTTTTGTGGAGTCCATTGCAAAAAAAAAAAAAAAGAAAAGAAAAAGAACCTGACAGTCGTATAAATTTGCCACATTCTTGCTGAATTCATCCAATCATTGCAAGTTCATGATCTTCATTTTTATTTTTTCCTTATGTAGTATTTTTCAAAAATTTCATGAGTTCTTGGCCATCATTATCTCTATTAGCTTTCAACAACCTTTCACTATAAATCATAAATAGTGGTGACTACCACAAACATTTTAATAAAATGCCTCAGATTTCTGCTGTAATTCTACATTCTGCACTATTGATAGTGTAAAATACTTCCATTCATTCCTCTTCTAACCACAGGGTTAAAACCACATGGGTTAACTACCAGGTTAACCACATGTCCTAGGCATTAAACACACTTATTATTGAATCCCAGAACTTTCCCCGACCCTTTAACTTTTTTTTACCTTTTCATTTTATACACACACACACACACACACACACACACACACACACACACAAACATACACACACATTATGTGAAATATATGTATATTTACATAAGTATGTATGTATGTATGTTTACATACCTCTATTGAATACATAGAGGTATGTATTGAATACATATTGAATACATACCTCTATTGAAACAACAGAATCCATTTTGCTCAATAAGAACTCTGAAACACTTTAGAATTCTTATGTCATCAAGTCACATATGCCAAGCTAAAATAAAATAAAGAAAAGAAAAAGAAAGAAACAAAAAAAGAAAAAAGAATTTCTAAGCTTTCTGGATTTAAAAATGCTAAAAGAAGTTTGTGGATCTACATTGGCATCAGGGTTTTAATTTCCTTAAAACTCTTCTATGGATTTCCATTGCGTGTAGTGTAAATCCCAAATCCCAAAACCACCCACAAGGCTTTTAAGTACTTGACTTCTTGTGGTTTCTCCAGTCAAATCTTTTACCCTTCTTCCCCTCACTGTGCTTCAGTGAACTTCCTTCTGGTTTCCTGAAGAAGTTCATCAATTCTTTCAGGCATTTGCACGTGATATTGCCTTTACTGGAAATGTGTCTTCCTTTTTGTCCAAACGTACTCTCACACTTCACTCTGACACTGGCTCAACCAAATGAACCTTAATTGCTACTCTTCAGAGTCCTTCCTTCTTTTGACATGCTAATGTTATTTAGATCTCCTGTTATTCTCTGTTATAGAGCTCCACATGTCTCCTTTGACATTCTCATTTCCGTGTGATTTCTTCTGTGTTTGTCTTTTGTCCTCACTTTCACTATACTTGAAGGTTCATGAGCTGGTGGGAGATGTGCTTTCCCTTTGTTTGAATTCCCAGGGAAGACCACAGGCCTGACACAAGGTCAGCACTAAGAACATACTTAGAGAGTACTTGGAGAGTGAAAGCAGTGTGGATTCTGTGTAAGGAAGGGGAAGAGCGTGGGATGGGAGAAGGAAGCAGGGAGGGTCTTTAGGCGGAGGCTTCCAGGAGGAGGCGCACGGGAGGCAGTGATGCGGCAGGTCCTGTGGCTCGGAGAAGTCCAGCCCTGCTCGGGGGCGGGGCGGGGGCGGGGCGGCGGGAGGAACTCAAATGGCAGAATCAGAGGGTTTCTACCGCCGGCGCGGCCCCCTCCGCCTCCAGCAGTTGGAAGATGAGCCCGCGGGGTGCTGGTAGCCGGGGGTGGCAGGAGAGGCCCGTCAAGGTGTCCCAGCGCTCCGCAGTCCTCAGGGAGCCCCCAGTTTGTTGGGATTGTTGGTGTCGCGATCGACGTTATCCCGGAGGCAGCCCGCGTGACCTGATCGTTCGTGTCTCCACAGCACAATTCTTGCCAAGTTGAATTTGAGTGTCGTTTCTTCAATGGGACGAAGCGGGCGCGGCTTGTGGAGAGACAAGCCTATAGCCAGGAGGAGCTCCTGCGCTTGGACAGAGACGTTGGGGAGTACCAGGCGGTGAGGGAGCTCGGGCGGCCAGACGCGGAAGCCTGGAACCGACGGCAGGATTTTCTGGAGAACAGGCGGTCCTCGGTGGACACGTACTGCAGACACAACTGTGAGATTTCTGAGGGATTCCTGGTGCCGCGGCGAGGTGAGCATGCCTGACTGGGCGACCAGTGTCCTTGGGAGCAAGGAGTGTGTGTTTATCTGTCTTGTGAGTGTGTGTAAGAGAGAAAAAGAAAATGAAAGAGAGAAGGAGAGGGAAAGAGGGAGAGAGACCTCTTTATTGGCCAATTATAAGTTTTGCTGCGATAATTATCTATTATATAATATAGAAAAAATAATTTTTTGGTAATGATTTACAATCTATCTTAAATCTGTCACTTTGTGACATTTAAAAAATGTTATCTCCCGGTTCAGGTTACTTTCCTTTCTTTCCTTTTCCTTTTTTTTTCTTTCTTTTTGGTGAGTTGGAGTCTCTATTGCCCAGGCTGGAAAGCAGTTGCATACTCACAGCTACTGAAGCCTTGACCTGCTAGGCTCAGGTGATCCTTCCACCTTAGACTTTCAAGTAGCTGGAACTAAGGTGCAGGCCACCATGCGTGACAAATTTTTAAATTTATTACAGAGGTGTTGCCAAATTGCACAGACTGGTGTTGAGCCCCTGGGCACAGACAGTCCTCTCGGTTCTGCCTCCAGTAAGGGTTAGTATTACAGGTGTGAGCCACCATGTCAGCTTACTTTCCTTTCTTTTAAAATAATTATATTTACTGAGCATCTTCCTAATGTAGGGATTTCATAGGCATTAAGCACACTTATTGAAGGGGCCCAGACCTTGCTCTGGCCCCAAATGTCAGTCTAGAAAAAGAGATAGTAAAACATTGCTAATTCTAATAATAATTATGCTTGCTTTGCAAAGAAGATAACTGATCATCTGAACGTAGATATCAGCACTTTTAAAAATGAAAAACTTACCTTATACTTTACTCTCTTCTAAGGACTCATGCTTTTCTAGGGACACTCATAGAATTAGAGCATAATTTCAGTCTATTTCTCCTTTCCAGCAGCAGAACCATTTCTGTGAGGTTCTGACGTGTGAACGCATGGAAATAGTATTCTTAAAACTACATGCTCCATCTTCTCATCTACTTTATTCTGTCTCCTACTCTATCATTACAGTTTTGAGTCATATTTTTCTCTCAAGGTAAACAAGGATAATAAATAGCTAATATAAATTGAAGTCCATGTTCAGTCATTGCTTTCTATATTTTAGGTGTATGAATCCTCACATAGCCAGAGCAGGTAAATTAGTATTATTATCCTCCATTATAAATTAGAAAATTGACATGAGAAGGAATTGAAAAACACTTCCAGAATAACCAGGAAGATGCAGAGCTTGGATCTGAACCAGAAAAGGTGGCTTCAGAAATCACATTTTTAAGTAATATACTGTATGCTTTCAAAAATTTGTAAGCCTTTGACAATGAATAAGTCTCACTACAAAAAAATCTAAACACAATTTCCACAACATTTCTCAAATTTAATAGGTCCCTGTTGTAATATTAAATTCAAGGGTCAAGACACTCGAAGGCCACTTGGCCAGCTTTGATGGAGGCTTGCCCAAAACTGGAGCTTGGGTTTGGAGAGAGACAGAAGACAGTCAACCAAGTATTCTGTCTTCCTTACTTATTCCTTCTTCCTTTTTTCTCCCAGTCCAGCCTGAGGTGACTGTGTGTCCTACAAAGACCTAGCCCCTGCAGCACCACAACCTCCTGGTCTGCTCTGTGAGTGATTTCTACCCAGGCAACATTGAAGTAAGGTGGTTCCGGAACTGCCAGGAAGAGGAGGCTGGGGTGGTCTCCACAGACCTGATCCAGAGTGAAGAGTGGACCTACCAGACCCTGGTGATGCTTGAAACAGTTCCTCAGAGTGGAGAGGTTTACAGCTGGGAAGTGCGTCACCCGAGCCTGATGAGCCTTGTCCCAGTGGAATGGAGTAATAAGCTTTCTTTTTTTTCCAAGAGTACGTAAAACAAAATTTGGAGTTTAATTAAAAATCAGAACAGGGATACATAAACATTTCTCACCCTCCAGGAAGGGGATTTTACTTATCTCTGGGTGTCAGGTTTCTCCTCCCCATGTCGTATTTTCATTTGCCCCGTGTTCTTCTGTTCTTCAACTCTGGTCAGTGGGAGTATCACAGGTTGCATCCTTGTGATATTTTGTAGAAAGTTCTGTATACCTTGGTGAAGCATTAAACCTGGCAGGCAGGAGAGGCTATCCTTGCTTTGATCCTTTCGATAATATCACAGGTCTTGGTCATCCCCTGTGTCCTGGGCATGAGTCTCTGCCTCTGGGCTGGGGTTGTACTTTGGTGCTATTGCTCTGAGTCATTTGTTGTGATCTGAGAAGAAAAGCAATGTATGGACTTTCCAGATCTCAGTGAATTCCAATCACAGCTCCACATTTATTAACTCTGTCACTCCAGACATGCTACTTAATTTCATTGGGTCCTAGACTTTTTGTTTATCAGATGTTGAAGTTATGTCTTACATCAGGGCTGTGATATTTGAATGAGTTTAATACCTGAACCTTGTAGCTACTCAATGTGACTTTTAAGTAAATGGTAAATGATGTTGGTTCTTCCGGGGCAGACTTCTTTCCTCATTCTCAAAGCACTGTATCTCAGAATCTCAATGAAAGAAGTTAGATTTGGTATAATAATCACTAAACCTGGCTTTTTCTCTCAGGGGTACGGTCTGAGTCTGTACAGAGCAAGATGCTGAGTGGAATTGGAGGCTTTGTGCTGGTCCTGCTCTTCCTCGTGATAGGTCTGTTCATATACTTCAGGAATCAGAAAGGTAAGCAACCTGCTGGTAGCTGAATCTCTTCATAGTCTTTTCAGAAGCAAGAAATATGACTTTGCTGATGTTAGTCCTCAGTAAATCAGTGCATATATACAGATTTTATTTTTCCAGTTTACCTAAAATTTATGGAAACTCAGAAATCATTTGTCCATAGTTACTGTGTCAAATCACTAGAGCTTGGGGCCTGAAGGGATAAGAGAATTAACAGGCATGGCAATCTTTGTCAAGAACTTGGGACAAATAAAGGAAGAGCCACTAAGATTAATGAAATTACACTGGATTGTGTACATATGCTTCATGTCTCACATACTCTAATTTTCTGCTGTTCTCTCTACTTTGGCTGGTGTGTGTGTATGGTGTTAGATAAATTTCAGGTGAAAGATCTGGGCCTGGGAGCATTGTATTTTAGGACATGTCTGTTTCCCTGTCTTTTAAGTCTGTATTTTTTCCTCTCCTTCCCAGGATACTCTGGATTTCAGCTGACAGGTAATGATGTCTGATCCTCTTCAAGAGGGAGATTGAACTTCTCTAGAATGGTAGTAGAAGTGACAAGGGATGATATAGTGGGAAACACTTTGAATTAAATTTTCTGGTCATCAGTTTACACTAAACCTTCTCTCCCCTTAGTAAAAGGCCTGATCTCTGAAGTATTATGACTCTGGAAATCTTAAGGACATTTTTTCTTCTTCTTTCAGTGCTCTTACATGAGGCCCTGATAAAAGGGGGGAAAGCAGCTGCTTGCAGAGTTAAGTCTGAAAACAACCCTGTCCTCTGTCTTCTGCAGGACTCCTGAGCTGAAGTGAGGATGACAGCACTCAAAGAGGAACCTTCTGTCCCAGCTTCTCAGCATGAAAAGCTTTCCTACTTGACGCTTATGCTTTCACAGAAGGAGTGCTTTCTCAGGATCAGGTCAGCTCCTGGTTCAGTGCTACAGGAAATATCCTTTTTGATGGTTTTCTTAACCCTACCCCTGGCTTGGAGGTTCCAGATTTGACAACAGTCCTTTATCTTCATTTTTTTCTTGTTCTGTGTTTACCCAACCCTTATTGCCTCCCATGCATCAGAACTCACTTTGTGCCACATTTCATTATTAAATTTTTCTCAAAAAGATGGAGTGAAAAATCATCTGCTTCACAAATCTCACAGACAAGAGATAGAAAAAAAGAGAAAATTGCATCTCAACAAATCATGGTTTTCATTTATAAACATAACTGCATGAGATAATGCATATTTTAAATAAGCTAACATAGATTTCCACATGATAGACATATATGAAAGCATCATGCTTTCCACCATAAATATTCTATACAATTTTTACGTCAATTTACAAAAATATTAACCAAAAGTTTAAAAAGGCAGTGCATAAAAACTGAAAACAGATTAAAACACTTGAAACCAATTTGACAAGTATATGATGAGAAACAAGCTAGAAAATAATTCAAAACTTTTTTTTTTGAGTTAGTATTTCACTCTGTTGCCCAGGCTGGAATGCAGTGACAGGATTATGGCTCAGCATAGACTCAAACTCTTGGACTCAAGTGATCTTTCTGCCTCAGCCTCCTGAGTAGCTAGGACTATAGGCCTATGCTGCCACACTTGACTAATGTTTTTTGGATTATTATTATTGTTTTTTGTAGAGATGATTTGTCACTATGTTTTCTATGTTGACTTTAATAATATACTCTTATAAAGAAGTTGCATTGCCGGGCTTGGTGACTCAGCCTGTAATCCCGTGCTTTGGGAGGCTGAGGTGAGTTTGACGAGACCTCATCTCTACCATAAATCAAAAAATCAGCCGGGCATGGTAGCACATGCCTGTAGTTCTGGCTGCTCGGAAGGCTGAGACAGAAGGATCACCGGAGCCCAGTGGGTCGAGGTTGCAGTGGCTGGGAGCGGCCACTGCACTCCAGTGTGGGTGACAGCGAGACTCCAACTCAAAAAAAAAAAAAAAGAAAGAAATTGCATTGATTTCAGAGAAAGACAAGCTGCTTAAGAAAATGGAGGGTTCTGCTACTGTATTCCATCTGGGAAGAGCTTTCAAATATAATGACATAAAAAAGCAGATAATCAATTCAGAAGTTTTTTACAAAGTAATAATCATTTAAGTACAATTTCTCCACAGTTAGAGACAACAATTATTTTCAATCAAATTCAAATTTTGTTTTATGCATATCTTACTGTTAATTACATTAGTACTGCTTGTGCAAAGCAGGTTATCTAACAGTAATTTAATAAGGTAATAGTCATGTTCATTCTGTGTGATCCTAAGGTAGCAACTTTACTGTTCCTTTTCCTCTGAGATGAAAAAATGAATTATTTAATATAAAAGCTGTGGTGTAAATTATAAGGTAGAATTAAAATATATGGGGTGAACATTTCAATGAAGATGTCTTCTGGTACCCGTAATGGAAATCTAATCAGTTTGATTTTTGTTTGACTCAGTATCTCACATAGCAGATAAATTCAAGAAGGTTATCTCCAGGGTTGCTAAGTTCATCAGCCCAGTGGCATCATAGAGTTTGTAACTTTATAGTTCATCTATCATACACAGCATGTTGGCTTTCCTGAGGTGGTAGAACACCTACAGTAGTTGTAGGTTTCATATTCTCTCACTACTTCTAAAGCCAGGAAAAGGAACCTATTCCTTTCTGTGTGCCTTTATGAAGAACACCTAACCTTTTCCCAGTGTTCCTAGTTCCCACCTTCTCACACATTGGAATCACCATGCTATCACTATAGTAGGTTCAGACAAGACGTGATTTAACCTTTGTGGAGGGAGCCTGACACATGGGAAGAAAAAAGCAAAATCACATTTTTTAAATAAAGCAATAGTGAATCTGGTAAGAGAAAATGATTTCAAGGTAGGGATATGACAGTTAATGGGACTATGGGGCTGTTAGTATTTTTAATTAATTTCCTCATAAAGCCTATAGGTTATTGAGAAGCATCCTCAATTCATGGTTTTGAGATATTTTTTCTTTCAACATATTGACTATTAAGTTCCAGGCATTAGCCCAATTACAATAAGACAAGCAAAATGATTGTTTTTAGAAAATAATACAGTATACGGATGTAAAATTTTGTGAAAAAGATACATTTTCTAGGGAGACATTTTTTAAAAAGAAAACATAACAAATGATGAGCACTACAGGATACTAAAACATAGTGTACATCTATTTTAATAGATACTTCTGGTAATAATTCTTTATTGATTAAACACACCAGTAGAACAGAGTCCCAAATTGTAACTCCAAGCAGTTGAGATTTAGTTTAAGATGAATGGAGAGTTTCAAGTTGTTGGGTAAGATGTATTCCAAATTCAATCATGTCAACAAAATGGATCCTTGATTGATACAAATTGAAACATAAAAATAAAGTTTAAATTAATAAAATAGTTGTTATTCTATTTCTATTGCTATCATTATTTCTATGAGAAGCTGTCAAATACCCTTCAACTAATAAATGGACAAACAAAATGTGCTGTAGCTATACAGTGTACTACCATTCAACAATGTAAAGGAGCAATAATATGCTTACCTGACAGGGAGACACTATAGTCACAAATTGGTTTTTCCAATTTAACCTTTGCAGTCTGGACAATGAGAAATTGCTTAATGAGTACAATTCACATTACTTGAGTGATGGTGACCTAAGAGCTCTGATTTCATCTTTACATGATCTATGCATATAACAAATTTACAGTAGTACCACATTACACAAATAAAGAATGATAAAAAGTAAAAAGAAACAAAATGACACATGCTACCAAACTGGTGAACTTCAAAAATGTTTTACTAAGTGAAAGAAAGGAGACCTGAAAGACTACATGTCATATAATTTATATTACATGAAATGTAAAAGTCTAAAAATTCCAAATTCTAGAGATGAACAAATTCTGCTGAGGTGAGCAGGGACAGATATCGAATCTTATCACTTGTGTCCTCTGCTGAACATTAATATGATTGAAAGATTGGGCTTGACACAAAAAGGAAGATTTTGATGAGTTAAGGAGAAACCAGCAAACTTAGAAGTCCTGTGGGCTTGTGTGATGCATTGTAATCTATAAAGATCCCAAATATAATATCTGTCTATTTTCCCTGCCAGCTGATTTTTAAATGTAAATGCTTATGTTATAAGAGAGAAATATATAAAGATTAGAGATCTAAACTCAAGAACCTAGGTGAGTGCTGTGACTCATTACTATAATCCCAGCACTTTGGAAGGCCAAGGCAAGAGTATTGCTTGAACCTAGGAGTTGGAGATGAGCTTGGCCAATATCATGAGATCTAGTCTTCACAAAAAATCAAAAAAATTAGTTGGGCATGGTGACCTATGTCTGTAGTTCCAGCTACTTGGGAGACTTGGATAGGAGGATAACTTGAGCCCAGGAGAATGAGGTACAGTGAACCATGATTGTCTACTTCACTCCAACTTGGGTGACAGATTGAGACCTCAACTCAAAAAACCCCAAAAACCTCAAAAAACTAAGTAAAAAAATTTAACCTGAAAAAAAAATAGAGAAAAAAATAAAGATAAGGGAAAATAAATACAACTGAAATTTGATGTATAATATTGAAAAAAAAGTCAGAAGATATTCTTTCTCCTCCTCCTCCTACTTCTTCTTTTTAAATAAATAACTTTTATGAATAATAAAGATCAAATCCAAATTATAAATTGTCACGATCTGAAATTAAATATACATTCCTACAGATCTGACAGACATTAAAAATATAGTAAGAGGTTGCTACAAAGAATTTTTTACTATTAAATTTCCCATCTTTGATGAAAGTCTTTGAAAAACACAGTATTACATTTTCTACTTTATATAATAATATCCCAAAATTTAGTGGCTTAAAATTACAGTCATGTAATAATTTCTCACAGATCTGAGAGTTGATTGATCTCATTTGAGTGGCTCTTGCTGGAAGACTCTCATGTGGCTGCAGATAGATAGCACCTGGACAGCATTCTCTGAAGGCTCAACTGGGACAGTGGGACACGCTGCATACAGTTCCACTGCCTCTAATGTGGCCTATGATGTCCCATCAGCATAAAGGTAGATTTCTTACCCGAAGGCTCAGAAGTACTGAGAGTTTGTTTTCCAAGAGAGGAAGATAAAATCTGCAAGTCTTCTTTAGACCTTTAGAACTAGCATAGATGTGAGTCATCATTTCTGGTACATTCTATTGGCCAAATCAAGTGTTACATGGTCCCCCCGCCCAACCCTTTTGGTATGAGATACTGGTTTCTTGGAAGACAATTTTTCTATGAACTTGGGGGTGGTGAGGATGGTTCCAGGATGATTCAAGCATCCTGAAACATTTACTGTGCACTTTATTTCTTTTATTATTACATTGTAATACATAATGAAATAATTATATAACTCACCAGAATGCAGAATCAGAGGGATCCCTGAGCTTGTTTTCCTGCAACTAGACAGTCCCACTCGGGGTGATGGGAGACAGTGACACCCAAGATGTATTGCTTAAATCCAATCTACTCTGTAATCTCATTTTGGTTCCTATCACTGCAGAAAACCCTGCTTCACAAAAATAAGATGGTGAAAATGAAAACAAGCTTTTCATTGCATTTGTGACAAACTCGGGATATTGTGCCTTGACTGTAATCCAAAATGTATGAAGTTTTGAACTTGTCTCAAACATACTTTTAAGGCCACTGTCAAGCAGTTGATCCTCTTATGCATGGACAAAATTGATTCATCTGGCTTATTCACGAATGGATCATGGACACATTTCTTACCAGTTCAGGAGTCTTTTGTGGTTGGGAAAAATGCTCAAAGTCATTTGAAAGCTGAAATATATTATCATGGACTAGCTGAGAGAAAGAAGGTACTGGCTCAGTCTCTTTCAAAATCTCTGCTAATATTTGAAACATGTAAAACATCCCAATGTTCACTCATCACCCCCCCACTTCCTGTTTGCCTTTGAATGTAGCCACTTTGTCGACTTGAACACAGTTGTCATTCTCCCCTGAAGTGACAGATTGAATTAGTTAACTATGCCATAAGTAAGCAAGTTTTGCCACCCATTCTGTATCACTGAAAAGAGCTGTGAGTGATGACTTTTTCTAAAAGAAATCTCTGATTTCATGGCTTCATTGGATAACCAGTCACCACATGTTAAAGTGGACTTGGAGAATGTGAATCACCTGTTGCAAAAAACCTGTAATTTAAGTAGGACTCTTGGTATTTTCTTTTAAATACAGTTCTTTTTGGGGGGCAGTCTTCTGCTGTTTCACCATTGGGTCTATTCCCCTTTTCGAAGAAGCTCTTCAGTGAATTTTGTTATTTAAATCATTGTGGGCTTACCAAAACTGTGACTGAGGCAAGTGTGCAAGACAGGAAAGAGATGTGGATGGAAGTGGTAACTAAAATAAGGACGGGCCACGTGCAGACTAAAATAAGTGTCAGATTCTGACTTAAAACCTGCCATCAGATGCAGTTGTACAACTGAAGTACATCAACTCACTTGTTACTCACTTGTAGGGTTTTGATATGAATCTTCAAGCAATTGATTTATTATGGTCTCTGTACAGTCAAACCCAACTGCTAATGTTAATCTGTATTTACAGCTGCTTCCTGGCACTAGCATCACCACTTCAACTCAATCTTAGATTATCAAGCATTAGATTCTCATAAGAAGTGTGTAACCTAGATCCCTTGCATGAGCAGTTCATAGAGTTTGTACTCCTATGAGAATTTAATGCCACCTCTGATCTGACAGAACACGGAGCTCAAGCAGTAATGAAAGTGATGGGGAGTGGTTGTAAATACAGATGAAGCTTTTCTTGCTCACCTGCCACTCACCTCCTACTGTGTGACCTGGTTCCTAAAAGGTCATGGACAGGTACTGGTCTGTGGCCTGGAGTTTGGGGTCCCCTGAAGTATTGGGCCAGTCCAAATAAAGGTGACGGGAAATACATTCCATCTCATCATGAGATGAGCAACAAATAACATGCACACTTCTTTAATCTACCTACCACATAATATTTTAAAACAGACTAAAAAAAAATAGTCTGTATAGTCCTATGTCTGATAAGGAAATTGTTACTTTCTCAAGTGGTCCCTCAAAGGCAATTTTGGTTTGGTGGTAAATTCCACTAAATAACTTGAATCTATCTTCAATCCATCTAGGATCAATTTTTTTGGTCTTCTTTTGCTACTAAATTGGTTTTTGTTGTTGTTGTTTTAGAAGATTTAGGGTTGCAAATGATTTTTGGTTTCATGATTGATATGTATAGTGATGAAGACATCTGGATTTTAAGTGTACCCATCATCCCCATCAGTGCACATTTTACCTGATAAGTAAGTTTTCATGCATATCTCTTTTTCATCCTTTTCCATCAAAGTATTCAGTGTCATTTATGCCATTCTGTATGCCTCTGTGGACAGTTAGCTTAACTCTCACTTATAAGTGAAACATGAAGCATTAGGTTTTCCATTCCTTGTTACTTCACATAGGATAATGGTCTCCAAACATTCTGTCCATATTTCTGAAAAGGCATTATTTTGTTCTTTCTAATAGCTGAATAAGATCCCATGGTATGTATATGCCATCTTTTTATTATCCACTGATTATCTGATGAACGTTTAGATTGATTCCACATCTTTGCAATTGTGAATTGTGCTGTTATAAACATGTAGGTTCAGGTATCTTTTGGGTAAAATGACTTGTCTTCCATTGGGTAATTAGTGGGATTGCTGAATCGAATGATACATCTACTTTCGAGTCTTTGAGAAATCTCCATAGTGATTGGAATTGATTTTTATTCGTAATTTGACTAGGTCTCTTGGTAAATTGTCTCATAGATATTCAAATAACCTAGCAGCATTTATTGAAAAGACTGTCTTTTCCATGTTGCTCTGCAATGCTACTATAGATAAGAGCATTGCATTTGGGAGGATATCTGGTTTTAGAATTTACAACTTGTCTACACTTGCTGTTAGGCTACGATAACTAATAAAACTGTATGGTAGGTCTTGCTCTCACACTGAGTATCCACCAGTTTTGTTCCTATTTTTCAAAATTTTTTCACTAAGTCAAAGGTCTTAACATTTTACATATGAACTTTAAACACTAACCTGGCAGCTGGGCGTGGTGACTCAAGCCTATAATCCCAGCACTTTGGGAGGTTGAGCAAGAGGATTGCCTAAACTCTGAGGTTCGAGACCAGCCTAGAAAACTTGGTGAGACCTAATTTCTACAAATAAGTAAAAAATAAGCTGGGCATGGTAACGTGCAGTTGTTGTTCCAGTTACTTGGAAGACTGAGGCAGAAGGATAGCCTTAGCCCAGGAGGTCAATGCTGCGGTGGCCATGAATGTGCCACTGCCCTCCAGCCTGGACAACAGAATAAGACTCTGACTCAAAAATAAATAAATAAATAAATGCAATTCTGCCATCTCCTTGTAGTAGACAAAATTAACAAAAAAACAAAATAAAGCAAGCAACCAAACAACAATAACAACAACAACAACAAAAACTTGCCCTCATTTTTAAGTGGTATTTTACTGAATTACCTTAGTATAATTTAGAAGGAACTGGTATTGTAATATATTTAGAATTTCCATCCCCCAGTGGGGCATATGCATATATTATATGTAAATTGTATACATCTATTGACATTATTCAAATTAACTTATTATATATATGAGTTTACTATTTTTTTCTAAGTACCTGACCATGTTGCGCATAAAACGAGACAATTTTACCTCCTTTGCAATCCCTATAACTTGTATTTATTTTTCTTGCCATTTTAATTGCCTAACTTCTTTAATATTCCAGATATCAAGGAGAAAGTTTTAAATATTTCACCACTAAGACTTATGTGTGCTATAGGGTAGCTGTCTTTTCACAGATTGAAGAAGTTCCTTTTTATGCAAGTTTTCAAATAAATTTTTAAAAAACTATGACCAGATGATGAATCCTGTATTGATATTTTACTATTCTTGTAAGATTCTCATGTGCTTTTTCTCCTTCCTTCAGTGCATGTAGTAAATCATATTAATTGATTCTCAAATGTTGAAGCAGCCTTGCCATTCTAAAATAAACTCCATTTGGTGATAATGGGTATCATTTTCATATATCATTGAATTAAATTTGCTAATATTTTCTTAAGAATTTGGCATCTACATTCATGAGAATGATTGGTCTGCGAATTACTTTTTGTTTTGAAATAAAGGTAAGACTGATCTAATAAAATTTGTTTGCAAGTGTTTTATTGGTTTGAAACTTGCATAAAATTAGTGTTTTTTTCTTACATATTTAAAAATATTTACTGAAATGAGATGAGTCTAGGGTTTTTTTGTTGGAAAGATTACAAAATGGGCATACTTTCTCTATTAGATACAGGACTCTTTATTATTTGTGTTGACAGGTTTAGTACATTGTACATTTTGAGTTTCACAGTTCTATGAAATCTCTTTTTGTAAAATGTTTGTAATATTTATTATTATTTCATATTGAAGAATCTGTGACACTGTAACAAAAAATATAAAATTTGTATCATTGGAGTCTCAGAGGATGAGAAATGGGTGATGCTGAAGCAGTTTTTGAAAAAATATTGACTGAATATTTCCCAAATTGGGCAAAAGACTTAAATGTAAAGATTTGAGAAGCTGTGTAAACCCTAAAGAAGACAAATCCATAGACATTTATGCCTTAAAATCTTGACAGCAACAAGAAGGAAATAATATCTCATGCATAGGAAGAAAATACATAAAATAATAGTGCATTTCTCATAAGAAATCATGAAGACCTGAAAGCAGTGGCACAAGATATTTCAATTGCTGAAAGAAAAGGAATATTAACCAGGGATATAAGCTCCGTAAAAACTTTATCAGGACATTCTTAGAGGAAGGACAATCAATAGAATTTGATGCTAGCAGATCTACCCTAAAACAAGAGCTAAAGGAAGTGCTTGAATTGGAATAGAAACGCTAATGGAAAGGGAGAGGGGGAAGATGGCCTCCGAGCCAGTTGAATGATGCAAGTCCCCGGGTGAGTGAGTGTATGGAAAATTTTGTGTATGTGCTGGTGAACAAGTGGGCATGTGAGTGGCTGACTGAGTGAGGGCTAGGGAGCTAGCGGCCAGGGTGCAGTGGCTGGTGCAGTGCCTGGTGCCACAGCTGCTGGACTTGGACCCTAACGATTCTTGGGATGCAGAAGCCAAGTGCCATTTTCTTTCTTTCTTTCTTTCTTTCTTTCTTTCTTTCTTTCTTTCTTTCTTTCTTTCTTTCTTTCTTTCTTTCTTTCTTTCCTTCTTTCTTTTTCTTTCTTTCTTTCTTTTTCTTTCTTTCTTTCTTTCTTTCTTTCTCTCTCTCTCTCTTTCTTTCTTTCTTTCTTTCTTTCTTTCTTTCTTTCTTTCTCTTTCTTTCTTTCTTTCTTTCTTTCTTTCTTTCTTTCTTTCTTTCTTTCTTTCTTTCTTTCTTTCGCTTTCTCTCTCTCTCTCTCTTTCTTTTTTTTTCTTTCTTTTTAAAATCAACAAAACCCTCCCTGGGAAGAAAATGCTGGGACAGACTGTCTATGTGAGTCCTCAAGAGCAAGTGACCAGGCCCCTAGTGCAATAACTGGTGCTGCAGCTACTCCGCTTGGTCCCTGGCTCTTCTGAGGTGGCAGAAGCCAAGTGCCATTTTTTAAAAACAGACAGAAGCTTTTCTGTGAAAAGCAGCGGGCTCTCCTTCACTATTGGCAGGAGTCACTGCCAGCTCCAGGTTTTGCCTCACCACTTCAGTGCCTGGCAGGGCACTGGCAGCAAGGGCTGCAGAGGGAGTCCAGAGGCAAAGTCCCATGGAGGAGGACAGGAGAGGAATCCCACTACCATCTTGTAGGTGGGGCAGGAAAGTGCTCCAACTCATTCATCACAGAGCAACAAACCTGATCTCTGTGACTGGCGGATCAACTACTCAGGGATTGATCATGACCCAGAGGAAATATCCTGAAAGCATAAGCTTCGGAGGGACCTGACGAGTGCTGAGTTCTAGGCACCCCATGCCCTACGCTGATCCAACTGCAGCACAAAGGGTGTGGTCAGAAAGGATGAGGAAGGACTCCAAAGAGATCAGTGGTGAGTCTGGGCTGACCCAACCCCCGCCTCCAGCATTCCTCTGAACATCAGACCCACATAGCTGGGCCACAATTGAGAAGGACAAACCCAGGCAGAGCCTGGATGTCAGTTGCAATAGGAGAACACCATTCCAGGATATGCCTCCTGGGACACCCTCTGTGAGCACATACCTGGGTAAGAGACAACCATACAACTCCCCACGGGAGGAGATCTTCCTGACCATAGGAGAGTGGGGAGAGGAAAACTGCAGCCCTGCCCACCCCCACTGCCCTCTTTCTCTGCTTTGGACACTGAGGAAAGAGTGAAAGAGGTGCTCTGCAGGAGAGACCTGATTAGAGGAACAATTACAGAGCCTGCCACAAGGGAAGGGTTTTTTTTAAAAAAAATTAAAATTTTTTTATTTTAAAAAATTGTTTGTTAGTTCATCTATTTTAAAATTATTTTTGCTTTGTGCATTAATATGTATGTGAGGGTTTGATCTGCTTCCCCACAATTTTTTTTCTTTTTCTGTTTCTTTCTACTTTTATTTGTTGTTTTCTGTTTATGTGGGTATATGAATGATTGAGCATTCATCTTTCAATTTTGTTGTTGTTATTAGTTTGTTTTGCTTTTTTGTTCTTCTGGGGTTTTTAATTTTCATTTTTTATAATTTAAGGTGTATGTCAATATGTGTGAGGGTTTGATCTGAATATCTTTCATTTATTTTTTTTCTGGTCTTTCTGTTTTTCTTTTCTATTCACTTTGTGCTAGGCATGTATGTATGTGTTTAGTTTTCTTGGCTTTTTGTTGTTGTTTGTTTTGTTACTCGTTGTTGTTAATCCAATTTGTTTTAGGGTGTGTGTATATGTCTGTGTCTGTGTGTGTTCAATTGTTTTTTTTCCAATGGTTTCTGCTTTGAATCATCATATAGAGTGGTAGTGGGAAGAGGGTCTCAGGGAACATTGTAATTTGCAAGTAGTTTCTGAATCCTAGCGCGCCATCCCCTACTTTAGTAGAATTTCAAAAACTGCAAGAGACAAAAAAGCCTCCCATCCACCATTCTATTTCAAAATAGAGCAAATCCAGAGCCCAGATCAGGGAAGAATAAAGGACTGAGCAAACATAAGATGGGAAAGCCTCTCGCACTGACACTGAATAACAGAAATAAAGAGAAAAACAAGAGATGTGTCACAAAGGAGGAAAAACCAAAGGAAGATCACAGGCAATTTCAAGTATACCAAAGACAAAACTCCTGAAAAATCAGACCTTGGTGCCCAAACAATGGAAGCCACCAATGACTGGCCTCAGAATATGACAGGGATTAGGGAATGGATGCAAGGAATAAATAAGACTAAGAAAGATACAACACTGAAATAACTTGTAACAGAGAATTTGACAATAAAACATTTCATCCAGGAAATAAATAAAAGATAGCAAGCATGGAAAGCAGAATTAATCTAACTGAAGAAAGAATCTCAGAAATTGAAGACCAGAACATGGAATTAACCCAATTTGTAAAACACATGGATAGAAGACTCAGAAAGAAAGAAAAAAGCCATAAGAGATGTTCAATTATATCAAGAGGCTGAACCTATGCCTGATTGGTATCCTAGAAGAAGAAAGAGAAATAGAGAATAAATTGTAGCAAGTATTCCAGGAAGCAATCCAAGAAAACTTTCCCCATCTCACCAGAGATGTGACCAGCCAAGTACAAGAAATACAGAGAAATCCCATAAGACATCAAGATAAGACCAACCCCTAGATACATAGTAATTCATTACACAAAGTATGAACAAAAGAAAAAATACTAAAGGCAGCAAAAGAAAAGGTCAGACTACCTACTAGGGAAAACCAATCAGAATAGCAACAGATCACATCAGCAGAAATACTACAAGCAAGAAGGTACTGGGGATCTATATTCAAAGCCCTCAAAGATAAACAATTTGAACCAAGAATTTCCTATCCAGTCAAGTTCAGCTTCATCAGTGATGGAGAATTAAAAATCCTTCCCAGATATCCAATCCCTAAGACAGTATGCAGCTTCTAGACCAGCTCTACAGGAGACACTTAAAAAGGTATGAAGTACAGAAGAAAGAAGAAAATGAATGACCACACACTTCTCAAGAGAACAGCAGAGCACAGAATCAACAGAGACTACAGTACAACAAGAAACTTGAAAACACACACATGCAACAACCCCAAAGCCAAAAGAAAACAAGCAAACAAAGAAAAAACTTTTTAAGAACCTCATGACAGGGATAACAATCACATTTCAATAATAAGCCTGAATGTGAATGGACTAAATGCACCACTGAAAAGATACAGAAAGGCAAACTGGATAAGAAACCATGAACCAAGGATTGTTTTGACTATTCGTGGTCATTTAAGTTTCCATATAAATTTCTGTATTGTCATTTCCAGGTCAGAGGAGAATGATGTTGGTACCTTAATGGGCATTGCATTGAATCTATAGATTGTCTTTGGTAGAATGGACATTTTAACAATGTTGATTCTTTCTATCCATGAGCATGAAATATTTTTCCATTTGTTTGTGTCTTCTTGGATTTCTTTGAGCAGTGTTTTTGTAGTTCTCATTGTAAAGGTCTTCACTTCTTTGGTTAGGAAGATGCCGAGGTATTTCATTTCTTTGGTGGCTATTTTGAATGGGATTGTGCTTTTTATTTGGGTCTCTGCCTGCTTGTTGTTGGTGTAGAGAAATGCAGCTGTCTTTTGCTCATTTATTTTGTACCCTGAGACTTCCCAAAGTCCTTTATAAGTGCAAGCAGGGTTTTGACACATTCACTTGGATTTTCAAGGTATAGGATCATATAATCAGCAAAGAGGGATAACTTGACTTACCCTTTTCCTATTTGGATATCCCTGATTTCCTTCTCTTGTCTAATTGCCTGAGCTAGGACTTCCAACACAATATTGAACAAGAGGGATGAGAGTAAACAACCTTGTCTTGTTCCAGTTTTCAGGGAAAATGATTCTAGTTTCTGACTATTTAGCAATATGCTAGCTGTGGGTTTGTCATAGATGGCACTTACTATTTTGAGGTATGTTTCTTCTATATCTAGATGTTTGAGTGTTTTTCTCAAGAAGGGATACTGGATTTTATCAAAAGCTTTTTCTGCATCTAATGAGATAATCATGTGGTTCCTGCTTTTATAACAACAGATGCTGGCAAGGATGTGGAGAAAAAGGAACACGACTACACTGCTGGTGGGAATGCAGACCGATATACCCTCTTTGGAAAACAGTGTGGTGATTTCTGAAGGAACTAGAAATTGACCTTATATATGACCCAGCAATTCCCCTATTGGGAATATGCCCGGAGGAACTCAAACCTGCACACATATGTTTGTTACAGCTCTATTCACAATAGCAAAAACATGGAACCAACTGTGTTGCCCATCGAAGCTGGACTGGATTTAAAAAATGTGGTGCATATACACAATGGAATATTATGCAACCATAAAGAAATACAAATATATGGACTTTGCAGCAAATTGGATGGATTTGTAGTCGATCATACTCAGTGATTTATCACAAAAACAAAGAACTGAGTCCCATATGTTCTCACTCATAAGGTGAACTTGAAAAATTATAATGCTATAAGAAAGCAATTGACAGTAGTGGAAAACTGTCAGGGGAAGGGGGGTGGGACTGGCAGTTGGGGAAAATTGCTAGGGGAGTGAGGGGCATGCCTCATCAACAAGGGTACCTGCATGATCATTGTTTGTGTACCTAGCCCTGAATTGTACCCTACATCTTTATAATAAATAAATAATTTTTTTAAAAAAAGAAACCACGAACCAATTATTTGCTGCATCCAGGAGACTAACCTCACTACAAGGAATGCACACAGACTCAAAGTTAAAGATTGGAAAATGAGTTTCCAGGAAGATGAACCACAAAAGAAGGCAGGAGTTGTGATCTTAATATCAGAAAAAGCAACCTTTAAGCTATCAAAAATTTTAAAAGATGCAAAAGGACACTACATAATGATAAAAGGTTCAATCCATCAACAAGAAATACCCATCTTAAACATATATGCACCCAACAGAGGAGCATCAGAATTTATAAAGCAACTACTAAGTAAACTAAAAAAGGAAATTGATTCTAACACTATTATAGCAGGGGACTCAAATACCCCACTGACAGCACTAGATAGATCATCTAGGCAAAAAATCAACAAGGAGATCCAGAACCTAAACTTGACACTTGACCAAATGGACTTAATAGATACCTACAGATTATTTCACCCAACAACTACAGAAAATTTATTCTACTCATCACCACATGGAATGTACTCCAAGATCGATTGCATCCTTGGTCATAAATCAAGCATAAACAATTTCCATAAGGTTGAAATCTTGCTATGCACATTCTCAGACCACAGTGGAATAAAAATAAATATCAACACCAACAACATTTCCCCAAAGCCCACAAAGATATGGACACTAAACAGAAAGGTGCTGAACAACTACTGGCTCAACACTGAAATCAAAGCAGAAATTAAAAGATTCCTGGAAACAAATGAAAATGAAGAAACATATTACCAAAACCTCTGGGATGCCATAATATCAGTTCTAAGGAGGGAATTTATATCTCTCTGAGCACATATCAACAAAACAGAAAGATCACAAATGGAGAGCCTAACAAATCATCTAAGGGAGCTGGAAAGCGAAGACCACCAAAACCCCAACTTTAGTAGAAGATTCCAAATCACAAAACTAAGAACCCAAATATGGGAAAAAGAAGACAAAAATATCATAGAAAACATCAACAAAACAAAAAGGTGGTTCTTTGAAAGAATTAACAAAATTGATGGATCTCTAGCCAGAATGACCAAGAAAAATAGAGAAAAATCCCAAATAAACATAATCAGAAATACAAAAGATTCAAATCAGAACAGACTCCAGGAAACACAAAAGATTATCAGAGATTACTGGGTACACCTATATGGAAACAAACTTGACAACCTAAATGGAGTACTTTCTGACATCATACAACCTCCCCAGGTTGAAACAAGAAGACATTGAGACACTAAATAGACCAATAACAACCCAGGAAATTGACTCTGCCATAAGAAAACTACTTACCAAAAAAAGTCCTGGGCTGGATGGCTGTCCAGCAGAATTCCACAAAACAGACAAGGAGGAAGTGATATCAATCCTATTGAAAGCATTCTAGGCAATCAAGAAGGATGGATTTCTCCCCAAATCATTTTACAAAGCTGACATCACACTGATACCCAAGCCAGGTAAAGATCCAACAAAAAAAGAGAACTACAGGCCAATATCCCTTATGAACATATGCAAAAATTCTCAACAAGATTCTAACAAATTGGATCCAAAAACACATCTCAAAAATCATCCACCATGACCAAGTAGACTTCATCCCTAGGATGCAGGGCTGGTTCTACATTTCGCAAGACCATAAATGTAATTATATACATTAACAGATGTAAAAACAAGAACCACATGATTACATCACTAGGTGCAGAAAAACCTCTTGATAACAATAATCCAGGATCCCTTCTTGATAAAAATCCTCAAACATCTAGGTATAGAAAGAGCATACCTCAAAATAGCAAGTGCCATCTACAATAAACGCACAGCTAACATCCTGCAAAATGGACAGAAACTGGAAACATTTCCCCTGAAAACTGGAAGAAGACAAGGCTGCCCACTCTCACCCCTCTTGTTAAACATTGTTTTGGAAGTCCTAGCTCAGGCAATTAGACAAGGGAAGAAAATCAGGGATATCCAAATAGGAAAAGAGGAAGTCAAGTTATCCCTCTTTGCTGATGATATGATCCTATACCTTGAAAATCCATGAGAATCTGTCAAAAACCTTATTACACTGATAAAGAACTTTGGCAGTCTCAGGGTACAAAATAAATATGCAAAAGACAGTTGCGTTCCTATATGCCAACAACAAGTAGACAGAGACCCAAGCAGGCAGAGACCCAAATTAAAAGCTCAATCCCATTCACAAAGTCACAAAAATAATGAAATACCTCGGCATCTTCCTAACCAAAGAAGTGAGAGGCCTTTACAATGAGAACTGCAAAACACTGCTCAAAGAAATCCAAGAAGACACAAACAAATGGAAAAATATTTCATGCTCATGGATAGCAAAAATCAACATTGTTAAGACGTCCATCCTACCAAAGACAATCTACAGATTCAATGCAGTACCCATTAAGTTACCAACATCATTCTTCTCAGACCTGGAATGACAATACAGAAATTCATATGGAAACATAAATGACCATGAATAGACAAAACAATCCTTAGCAAAAGAAATAAAGTAGGAGGTATCACACTTCCAGATCAAACTTTGCTATAAGGTTACAGTAATCAAAACAGTCTGGTATTGGTACAAGAACAGGCACACAGACCAATGGAACAGGATAGAGATTCTGGAAGCAAAGCCTCTATTTCTCAACCAACTCATCTTTGACAAAGCCTTCAACAACAACCACTGGGGAGAGGAAAAACTATTCAGTAAGTGGTGCTGGGAAAACTGGTTGATCACGTGCAGAAGATTGAAACAGGACTCCCTCCTATCACTATACACAAAAATTAACTCTAAAGAGATCAAAGATCTAAACATAAAGTCTCAAACTATAAGAATCTTAGAAAACATTGGAGACACTGTTATGGAAATTGGAACTGGCAACCAATTCCTATTCAGAATCCTAAATGCCCACACCTTAAGAAATAAGATAGACAAGTGGGACCTCATCAAACTAATGATTTTCTGCAAAGCAAATAAACCATCAAGAGAGCAGGGAGATAGGTCACAGAATGGGAAAAAATATTTACCAACTCTATATCTCACAAAGGCCTAACATCTAGGACCTACAAGGAAGTCAAATGCTCTGAAAGTAAAAAAAAAAAAAACAACACCCCCATTAAAAAGTGAGCAAAAGATATGAATGGACACTTCTCAAAAGAAGATATACTGGCAGCCAACAGACACATGAAAAAGTGCTCAGTCTCACTCATTATCATATAAATGCAAGTCAAAACCCCATTGAGATACCGCCTAACCCCAGTAAGAATGGCCATCATTAATAAAACAAACAACAACAGATGCTGAGGAGGATGCAAAGAGAAAGGAATGCTTCTACACTGCTGGTGGGAATGCAAACTAGTGCAACCTCTTTGGAAGACAGTGTGGTGATTTCTGAAAGAACTAGAAATTGACCTTCCATATGACCCAGCAATTCACCTATTGGAAATACACCCGCAGGAACTCAAATCATTCTACAAAAAAGATACCTGCACACATATGTTTGTTGCCTCTCTATTCATAATAGCAAAAATATGAAACCAACCATGTTGTCCATCGAAGCTGGACTGGATAAAAAAATTGTGGTACATATACACAATGGAATATTGTGCAGTCATAAAGAAGGACAAACTTAAGGACTTCGCAGCTACTTGCATGGATTTAGAGTCTGTCATACTCAGTGATCAATCACAGAAACAAAGAACAGCGTACCATATGCTTTCACTCATAAGCGAACTTTGAATAATTATTATAATACTGTAAGAAAGAGATTGTCAGTAGTGGGAAACTGTCAGGTGTGGGATGGCCAGTTGAGGAAAACTGCTAGGGGCGGGAGGTGCACACCTCACAAACAAGGGTACCTGCATAATCAATGTTTGTATACCTAACCCTGAATTGTTCCCCACATCTTTAAATAAAAAAAAAATGGCCGGGCTCGGTGGCTCAGCCTGTAATCCCGCACCTTTGGGAGACTGAGGTGAGTGGATTGCCTGAGCTCGTGGGTTCGAGACCCGTCTGGGCAGCGAGACCTCATCTCTACAATAAATCAAAAAATCAGCCAGGCGTGGTAGCGCATGCCTGTAATTCCGGCTACTTGGAAGGCTGAGGCGGAAGGATCGCGGAGCCCAGCAGGTCGAGGCTGCGGTGGCTGGAAGCGGCCATTTCACTCCAGTCTGGGCGACAGAGTGAGATTCCAACTCAAAAAAAAAAAAAAAAAAGAAAAAGAAATAAGGATGTTAAAACACCACATAGCACTTGCTTCATTATGTTTAGTTATGCCACAAAAAGGAGGGTTTCTCTAAAAATTTGTGGGAGGTCAAAAGTAATTTAAGGGATCTCTCATAGAAGAGTCTGTGTGTCTTCAAAAGAATCTGTGGAATTAATACCTCTCCAAATGAATGAATATGTACTAAGAGTCTTCCACCATTCTTCTTTTTCTTTGCTCCCTGATGTACATTGTTTATAATGTCTACAACCCTGTACTGGAAGCTCTCTGATAGAAGCTGGGGTAATGTTTTCTTCTTCCTGAAGAAAGTGCCCTTGAGCTAACACCAAGCACACTAGGCTTGGAATGACCCTACAGATAAGGAACATTTATGGGGTATTCTTTGGTGCCTCAAGGAACCTAAGGCATCCTCCAAATACCTTGCACAGGTTAATGTTCATTATGAATCTATTTTGAACCTCTTTATGGTAGTGTATCCCACATCTACTACATGATCTGTTTTGAACTTACAAGAAAGGATTTAACTAGTACAGGGTAAACTATATGAAATTCTACTTTCATCAGTCAAAAATAGTCAGATATCAACAATTTTATATAGCTCAAGCTGTATACCCTGAGTGGAATTACAGAGACAATGCAAAGGTTGTCAACATCCCATAAGGCTGTAAGACAGTGAGCAAGTCAAGGGAACTCATTGTCCTACTGTGGTCATGTCCCAAATTTTGTTGGTTCATGCATCATGCCTCCTTCTGTTTTTATTAATTAGCTATGTCTGTTTACCTCTATTTCTAGTTTCCTATTTCTTTCTCCAGCTGTGCCATAATCATTTCTGAAAATTCCTAATGCTTACACAGACTTTCAGCACTATGAGACATACTGAAGACATCAAATTAAAAAAAATTATCTTTCCTAAAATCCTGTTATCTGTAATTTTTTCTTTGAACTAGAAGAACAACAAAGTGGAAGTTTGCCTGAATTTCTCACAGAGAACAAAAAGAATATAATGTGTCATCAGAATAATGGAGCTTAGGCCCTTTTTTGGCGGAATCCAGCTCCAACGAGAGAGTCAGGGCCTGACTGGGGAGAATCGGGAAGTGGCGAAAAAGAAAAGACGAAGACGACAGGAATCCTCTTCCTGGGGAGAGCTCAAGACTCTGTCAATTTTTATTCAATTCTTACAAGCTTATGTAGTTTTTTTACTGACCCCTCTACCCACAAAATGTATCCCATGTTACACATTAAATGTTTACATCATGTTTTGTCTTTTGTTTATGGGGAAGTTGACCTTTACAAGTTTCATTTTGTTTCTTCCTGCTACCAGGTGGTGTAACAAAATACCAGCTGCCAGTTTATCAGCCACGTCCTGTGACCTCCTGTCACCTGAATCTCTTCCCTTCGCTATTCTATTTCTTTTCCTTTACTAATCTATTTTCTTAATTCTACCCTTATATATACTTTCAGCAGCAATATATTGACTTGTTTTTTCTTTTATATAACCACCCTTATCTTACCCACTACGAATTCTTAATACTATTAATTAAAAAATTTAACTTTCTTAATTCTAATTGCCTTGTCTATATTGCTTGCTATTTTCTTATCACCTATTTTGCATTTTATATTTCTAAGCAAAACATGTCTAAATCTACACTTATATATGAAACTAATCTTACTTCTAATCCTAAATGTATTTAATTTTAAACCTACATTAAGTGTATATAATTTTAAGTTTACCTTAAAACTTAATTATTTCCTATTCCTTATATTTAACTAATACCTACATCTATAATAAACATTTATCTTTTAATTATAACTGCTATCTATTTAATTCTCATCCTTACTTTAATTTTAACCTTCTTTCTAATTAAACTATAATATTTCTTAAATCAAAAAGCATATCTGTGACTTGTTTTTCCTGAAAACACCTGTTTTTGGAGATACTCTGTCTCAATTTCTCGCTTCCTCATCAATCACAACTGTCAATGTTGTTACTTATAAAGGGTGTGAAGAAGTACTTGTTTTCCCTTTTTAGCTAAAGGTTGCAAAATTTGCATTCCCTTGTCCCTCCAGGGGGGAAATTTTTTGCTGTTGAGCCCTTTTTACATTTTTATACATAGGTTTACTGCTAATTCCACATCCTTGCACATTCTAAGGAGCACCCTTTTTGCTGCAGTCTCACCTCCATTATGCCTATGTATAATTTTTGCTGTCAAATGCCGTCATCCATTTGCACATCTATTATCTCAATTAAAGAGGGAATATTCTCAAGCCTATGCACGCAATCCTTCAAAGTTAGGGAAGGTCCGTCAACAGGATCCATGGGGCTTTGCCTCCGTCATGGCTGCATTTTACTGGGGACTTGCTCCCAGCCGACGTTTTTCCTGTTTTCAGATCCCTTTTACCTTACTTTTACTAGTGATTGCGGCTACCGGCACCTTCTTGCTTTTTAAGATTCCCATAGTGACCAATTTTCTGAACCCTGTTGTATACATTTAGACCACAAATATTTTCTTTGGCGCCTATTGTGTATTGGACTCCTTTCTAGGCTTAGTGAGTTCTATTTAAATAAGATAAGATAAAAAAGAACCTACTCTGATGGAACTTACCTAATAGCAGAGGTGACCAACCATAATCAACAAATATTTAACAAAGAAGAAAATTTCATAGAACTACAAGTGCTCTGAAGAAAGGACATCAGGGTGAAAGAACAGAGAGAACCGGATTCACTCAACTTCAGCGTTAGTGGTTAGGAAGCAGTCCCTGAGAAAGTGACATTTAGCTGAGACAAGACTGATGAGAAGACAGCCAGGTGAAGAGCTAAGGGATGAGAGTTCAAGGGAGATAGAACAGGGGAGATAGAACAGGGCCGGTAGTAGGGAGCGCCACTAAAAGGTAGATGAAGTGAGAACATGACAGAAAAAGGGACAGTGGGTGTGGTCGACTTGATGTTTCTGTCACTAAAGTATACTCTGTGGAAACTTAACTAGACTATTTGAAGTATGGGAACTGAAAAAGTGAAAGCTGCATTACAGCTGATTTTTTTTAGTAGTGGGCCTCAGGGAATGCTGTTTTGTTGTCAGGGACCCAACTGGATCTAAAAAGAAAGAATAAAGAGGCTGAAAAGAAGCCGGGTACCTGTGAACCACAGAGAGCTGCTCAGTCATTTGCAAGGAAGCACTAGAGAGTCCTTGTATACAATGGTGAGTAGCTATACAACAGATCATTAATTCATACAATCAATATTTATTAGTGACTTAGAATAAACTATTTATCATTGTAGGTGATGAGAATGGAGTGATGAAGAAAATCTGATCTCTATCATCTTGGAGCATTGTAGCATTTTGTAGTGGCTATGTGCAGGCCTAGAAATTTCAGTATGCAATTCTAATAACTATCCTATCTGTAGCATTTAAAAAATATATATCTGCAGAATCTAAAATTCGAAGGGTTTAAGTAAACTACCTGTTGTCACATAATTATTGTTAGAAACTATTGCAGTATATATCTGAGCATGTAGAAAGTTCCTCTCTTTTTATGTCATTATACCCATTTGTGTTTTATTTTTATTATACATAAACCAATAGAAAGATTGTCCCTTACATGGTAAAATTGATAATTAGTGATACAATTAACAGAAGACAATGCCAAATCATGATGAAGATATTATTTGCTTTAGGATTTAAGGAATAGAAAGTCAGTGTGAGTTTACCTTTACAGGGATAATAAAAATCAAATGATAAATATATTAGTGTGCTTATCATATGATCAGCACTAAGAAGGGCCATTTCTTAATTTTATGCTTAACAATAATCCTGTTAGGAATACGTGTTTATTAAATCTATTGTACAGATAAGGGGAAAGGGATTACAGATGTTAAACTGACCCAAGTAGAAGAGATCATGTTTCAATTTAGATTTTCTGATTCTAGAGTCTAAGCTTTTATCATCATTAATACATAGTAACTATACTGGGTTCGATTTATTAATCAAGCTTCTGATGTTCACATATACCATGTATATCTTAGGGTGGAGAAGATGCAAAAGATTTCAGTCCAAATATATAGGAGAAACTCTAAATTATTTTAGAGTTTGAAAAGATCTATATGGGTTCACACTATGAGCAGGTTATCATGGATATATGTTGAAGAACAAATACAAAGGAGTAGGAATTCACTCTTTCTTCTAAGATTTTATTAGCAAATTGGTCTAAGACTGCCAAAAAAAAATAAAAATCACATAAACACAATACTATATTTGAAATCCAAATTTAACTTGGCATTATTTTATCTGTAAGGAAGGTACTTAAAATATGTAAATAAGAAGATCTACCTTGTTTGATCCAGAGTGCTCTACTTTCCACTGTCATTTTTAAAGAGCAAAGGGAACTTTGTAAGAAGGTTTCTACTCAAACTTTTGGCATCTTCTCATTTTTGTAAACTGTCTGTTTGAGAATGTAATCGTCTTAGTTTTTCCTCATATGAGGGGACTTGACTATAGAAGTGAGAGTTCTACATCTGACCAAGTCTGGCAACTTGATTTGTACCTATTTGAGGGGGATCTCTCCAAAATTTAGAATTTATTTGTTAAAAATTGAGTATTCTTTTATGTTTAAACTTCAGTTACCCTCAAAGTACTTTCTGTTTGCTGCAATACACCTACTGAGATGCTTTTTCCGTTGCTCAAAATAGTTTTGGAACTAGTCAATTTTGATGCCTTTTAGTGCATCTGCTGTTTTTTTGTTTCACCTCTTCCACATTTCCCCTTGAGGACTTTTTTCAGGAAACAAACAAAAAAGTCACTGGAGCCAGATTGAATGAGTAGGGATAATGGGGCACGGGGTTCATAGTGTTTTTGGTCAAAAACTGCTGAACACTTAGTGCTGTGTGGGCGGGTGTGCTCATAAATTACCCATATGAAAGAGGCAGAAGCCTTGAAAGGATCTTAAAAAAAAATTCACTGAAGCCAAATGCAGCCTCTCACAAAAACACTAGCTGGTACACTTAAAGTGATGAGTTCCTAGAGCACTTACTTTTCCAGAGAAACTTGTACTACAAGGGTACAAGGGATCCACCCTCCAAACGAGAATTTCGTTTTTTGTTTTTAAAATTTTTTAGTCTCCCTCCTATTGTTGGGCTAAGAGACTGAAGGAAAATAATCAGTTGGATGGTTATTCCTCTTCACAGGACTAATGGGGGGGGTTCCACCATCTGTAGTTTATTTCTTTGGATTAGTTGTGGACCAGTGGCAGAGAAATTAAGAAGGAAAATGATGTGAAAGATAAATTATATGAGTCAGTGACTGATTGGTTAGGCAAATAAATCAGTAAGTCTTGGTTCTGACATTAATATTGTGGGAAAAATAGCTCTGCACTGAGACCAGATTCCTAGAAAATGTGTCTTATGTAGGACCAAGATTTTCAAGGACAGATTTTTTTTTCATGTAACTCTAAATTTATGCAAAATAATAATGGCTTTTTCACCCTTGGTTTCAGCTAGGGTACTGAAGTGACGGTCTCTGACAATGCTGGTTGTGATGTGAAGCTGTTGTTAGGTGGTGTAGTTCAGGCCGCAGAACGTAGATGGCGCTTAAAGTGAGGGCCGGAAGACCACCAGGCCTTGGTTGCAGTGATCGGGTTGCAGTGCCGGGTCCTCCTCGCTCCTTGAGGGGCCTGAAACAGGTGACCTCCGTCTGAGGCGAAGCAGCTGAGATAGGAAAGGGTGAGGGGCACCCTGTCAGCTTGCTGCTCCGTTTATTTCAGCTTTACAACCTGCATTGAGGAGGTGTGCTGGCAAATACCTGGTGCTACCGTTCCCTCCCTGGCCCTGGGTGACAGGAGGAGGGAGCTACAGCAGCTGCAAATGGCCACTACAGAGGGCCTAATAGCTCCAGCAGCTAGCCTTCATGAGGGGCGGTGGCTCTCTGCAGCAGCGTCCAGGCAGTTATGGGACCCCCAAAGTCTCTTATGAGCCGGTAGAAGGCAATCTGTTAAATGAAGGGAAGCAGTCGAGGTGGGGGAGGGTGGGGACGTCCCAACATATCGCAAGCTGGGAACGCACCATACCACTTTGCTGGACTGTTCCCCTCCCTCTGTTTGTCTCAGAGGCAGCAGCGGCAGCGGATACAGCAGTCATAAATGTTTGTCATTCTCAAAGGAGTGCTTGAACCTCCCTCTTTGATGGGTGGCAGTAACTCGTGCTAAGCCACCCAATGATCAAAGACCTGAGGGATTCTTCATAGGCGTGGGCAATTGCTCTGCACAGTTGCTGTTGGGACTCTATGTTGGTCTGGGGCTTTGGGGTGGAGGTAAGGGGGCTGTGTCGGAGGATCTCCCTCGACTCAGATTACAGGGGTCCACGACAGTGTGAGGTCCTGGGGATTTCTCACTCATTCACTCACCCTTCACCCCCCTGGGGTGAGACTCTCAGTGCACCATGTTGAATCTGGCTCAGTAGGCTGTTTGATTTCACTCTTCTCTGATTTCTGTGGGTCCCCCTGCTTCTCTGGTGAATTCTGGGAAGCACTCTGGGTCATCCTGCTTAGAGTGTTGAAATTCTCTCCCTGCTTAGAGTGTTGAAATTCTCTCCATACTTTGGTTCCTCTATGTGAGAAAGGCACATAGTAGCTGCTTCTAGTTGACTTCTTTTTTTTTTTTTTTTTTTTTGAGTTGGATTCTCACTCTGTCGCCCAGACTGGAGTGCAGTGGCCGCTCCCGGCCACCGCAGCCTTGACCCACTGGGCTCCGGCAATCCTTCCGCCTCAGCCTTCCGAGTAGCCGGAATTACAGGCATGCGCTACCATGCCCAGCTGATTTTTTTGATTTATTGTAGAGATGAGGTCTCGCTGCCCAGGCGGGTCTCGAACCCACGGGCTCAGGCAATCCACTCACCTCAGCCTCCCAAAGGCGTGGGATTACAGGCTGAGCCACCGAGCCCGGCTCTAGTTGACTTCTTATTGCACTTTCAACTGCAGAGATTATTCTTTAACTCTTTTTAACATTTTCACAGTTGCATTAAAGTCAAAAATAGGAAAAATATACAGTATATGATATATATCTCTATACATTTATATGTATGTCTATATGAGGTCTAACCATGTCGTGAACTTGCCACTGTGCGCTTAAGGTGGCAGCACTGTACAAACAACTCTGTAAGGCTTCATAACCTTGGAATATCAGTGTCTCACAGCTGTGTTTGTGTTGATGTGTGGTCGTGTCTTGCTGAGTGGAGTTCACTATTGTTTTTGTGTGCCGTTGCAAGAATGTCAGAACCTGAATTAGAGCAATGAACAAACATTAAATTTCTTGTTAAACTTGGCAAGAGTGGAAGTGAAATCAGGGACATGTTAGTCCAAGTTTATGAGGATAATGCCATGAAGAAAACAGTGTTCAAGTGGATTGAACATTCTTCTGAGGGGAGAAAAAGCATCACTGATGAAGAAAGGTCAGGATGGCCAGTAACAAGCAGAACAGATGAAAAGATTGCAAAATTCATCGAATTGTGCATCAAAATTGTCAGCTGACTGTGAGAAGCATAACAGTCCAGATAAACATCAATAGAGAAACAGAAAATCTTAACTGAAAATCTTGGAATAAGAAAGGTGTGTGCAAAAATGGTCCCAAAGGAATTCACTGATGAACAAAAACAAAGGAGAGTCGAAGTCTGCTAAGACCTTTTGGAAAGGCAAGGCAGTGGTTTGGGTCATGTTACCACTGGTGATGAAAGATGAGTGTACCAAGATGACTCTGAAACAAAGCATTGAAGTGCACAATGGAAGTCAGCCGATTCTCCATGACCAAAAAGTTCTGTCAGTTCAAATTGAGTCCAAATGATGTTGCTAACTTTTTTTGATATCACAAGGATTGTTCATTATGAAATTGTACCAACTGGACAAACAGTTAGCCAAGTTTACTATTTGGAAGTGCTGGAAAGGCTGCGGGAAAATGTTAGATGAAAACGACTTGAACTTTTTGCCAGTGACTCATGGCTCTTGTGTCAGGGCAATGCACCAGCTCACATAGCACTGTCTGTGAGGGAGTTTTTAGCCAGTAAACAAATAACTGTATTGGAATACCTTCCCTTCTCACCTGATCTGATCCCCAATGACTTTTTTACTTATCCAAAGATAAAGGAAGTGTTGAAAGGAAAGCATTTTGATGACATTCAGGACATCAAGGGTAATGCAATGATGGCTCTGATGGTCATCCTAGACAGACTTCCAAAACTGCTTTGACAGGTAGACTAGGTGCTGGCATCAGTGCATAACTTCCCAAGGGGAGTACTTCAAAGGTGACCATAATGATATTCAGAAATGAGATATGTAGTAGTTTTTCTAGGATGAGTTTGCCATCTTAATTGTCAGACTTTGTATAATTATCCATGTTGAAACTACAGAAGCACTTTTCACTGATAAGGACTCTGAGACTATTTTTACTCCTTACCTCATCAAGTCATATTTGCCAAATTAAAAATAAACCTGGATTTCTGAGCTTTCTGGATTTAGAAATACAAAAAAAAAAAAATGGTTTGTAGGCCTGTACTCACCTTCTTGTGATTTCTCCAGTCTAATCTTTTATCCTCCTTCCCCTCACTCTGTGCTGCAGTGACCTTTCTTCAAGTTTCTTGAAGTTCATCAATTATTTCAAGGTTTTGCACATGACATTATGCTTACCTAAAAATGTGTCTCCCTTTTTGTCTAATCACGTACATACACACTCCACTCTGACACTGGCTCACAGCACCTTAACCCATCATATCACATCTTAACTGTCACTTTTCAGAGAATGCTTCTTTGTCACTTTAATATAGTTTAGATCATCCTATTACTCTCTGTTACTGAACTCCACACTTTTATTTTGACATTCTCATTCCTGTATAATGTTTTTTTAGTTGAGTCTTACTCTGTGCTCAGACTGGAGTGCAGTGACAGGATCACTGGCTTATTGCAGACTCAGCCTCTCAAGGAGCTGGGACTTCAGGTGTGTGCCACCACAGCCAACTAATTTTTTTCTGCCTTTTTGCCTAGGCTGGTGTCAAATAACTGGGCTCAAGCAATACTTAGGTCTGGTTCTTCCAAAGTGCTGCAATTACAGGCATGAACCCAGGCACCTGACCTGTCTTGCATAAATTCTTATGTTTTGTATTTTGCTCATCACTTTCACTACACCTGGAGTTCCACAAGCCCAGAGGAGGTGTAGGTTTTTTCTTGTTTGGATTCCCAGGAGACAACACAGGCCAGGCTCATGGTCAGCAGAAAGGCAATATTTAGAAAATGAAGGTGCTGGGTAGCGTTTAAGGATTGGGTAAAGAATATGAGATGAAAAGTTTGGAAGGAGGAGGTGGCAATGCAGGCCTAGTGATGAGCTGATCCTCTTCTCTCCTCCAGCACAGGAAGTCTGCAGTTCGGCTCAAAATTGGGTAGTAGATCCCCAAAAACTTGGAATAAGAAAAGCTACCTTCCCGCACCACCCACCCCCCTACCCCCCCACCCTCACTCCTGCATGCCTCCACCTTAGGCATATGAAAGACAAACCCATGGGGTGCTGGTAATTGGAGGCTGCAGGTGGGGCCAGTCAAGGTGTCTTCATGCCAGATCCCCTGCCCATGAAACCCCTAACTGTGACTGTGGCAGTCAGTGTCTTCCCAGGAGGTCACATGTGTGACCGTATTGTGTTTCCACACAGCACGTTTTATGGAGCAACATAAGGCTGTGTGCTATTGCGCCAACTGGGCAGAGTGGGTGCAATTTGTGGAGAGATATATCCAATTCTGAGAGGAGATTGTGCATTTTGACAGTAACATGGGGGAGTTACAGGCAGTGACTGAGCTGGGGTGGCCAGAAGCCAAGGACTGGAACAAGCAGAACGACAGACTGGAGAAGATGAGGGCAGTGGTGGACAGTTGCCCATACAACTATGTGGATTTTGTTTTGTGTGGCCGTTGTGGGAAGGGATGCAGGAGCTGCCTTCAACTTGGTAGTGGCTATAGGAGAGGTGGGATGCAGGGGAGGTGGGAGTGGTGGCACAGGGTCTGGAGAAGGAGGAGACCTTGATTGCAGGGGAAGAGAAATTTATGATGTCTACAGCTGCATGGAGGTCAGGGTAAAGAAGAGATGAGGATTGTGGAAGATTTGGGATGACGTGAGCAGACTGGTCACAGCTTGTGCTTGGCACACACCTTCATGATTCTGCATTCTCCGAAATAAAAGAGTGTGGTGTTTGTTTGCATTCGCATTTCATAGAGAAAAGAGCAGACTGATTTTTAAGGGAGGTGAGAGGACCTCAGAGAACCTCTGACTTTTCTAAGGCTTCTTTTCAGTCTAAATTTCTTGCTATTTTTTCTATTTTCTTAGTGTGCTTAAAGGGGTGACAGTTATAAAATGATCATTTTATGTCTTATACTTTAGTGTAAGAACTTGTTTAAATGAATGATTTTCCTTCTTTCTTTCTTCTCCTTTAAGACTTACGCTTTTCGGCCTGGCTCGGTGGCTCAGCCTGTAATCCCAGAACTTTGGGAGGCCAAGGTGAGTGGATTGCCTGAGCCTGCGGATTTGAGACCCGCCTGGGCAACTTGGCGAGACCTCATCTCTACAATAAATCAAAAATTAGCCAGGTGTGGTAGCACACGCGTGTAGTTCCAGCTACTTGGAAGGCTGAGGCAGAAGGATCGCCGGAGCCCAGCTGCTCGAGCCTGCGGTGGCCGGGAGTGGCCACTGCACTCTGGGAGACAGAGTGAGACTCCAACTCAAAAAAAAAAAAAAGACTTATGCTTTTCTAAGGACCATATTTTTACATAGTTGAGATGATTGTGAAACCAGCTTCTTGAATTAAAATTTTGCTAACATATTGCTACTAATTTTATAATAATGTTAACAATATTTAAATAGTTATATGTTATTTCTTTTTATAGACATAACACAACTTATATCATATTCCCTTTTGTTAATCTTTTTGACAATATTCCCAAAATGTTGAAAATGTGTATCTTTAAAATTTTTAATTTATATTTCTTTGCTTTTTGAGACTCTTGAACATTTTTCATATTTTTTTGCCAATTGTTATTACTGCTCTAAGAATTATTTAATGTATATCATAGATATGGACAGCTATCTATTTTCTGTAACTTCTGGGGTCTTAATATTTTTGGTGCTTTTATGGGTTCTCTGTACAGTAAGACTATCGACACTTTGCTGATATTTGGTTCAGCATTTTCTCTAGTTTATATTTTGATTTTGAAAATTATTCTTATGTTAAGAATTTGAACATTTTTATTTAATGAAATATATTGCAAACTTTTTGATACTTATATATAATCCATCATACACCTATCATATTGTGATATTGCAAAAAATGTTGTCTCTAGGTTACTTCTTCTTTCTTTTAAAATAATTGTATTTATTGAGGGTCTGTCAGTGTCAGGGATTTTCCTAGGCACTTAAGCACACTTATTAATGAGTCCCAGATCTAGAAGGAGAGACAGTTATAAAATGATAATTCTAATAATAGTTATGCTTGTTTGCAAAGGAGATGGATTGATGAGCTGAATGTAAACATAAGAGCTTCTTAAAATAACTTTCCTTACTCCTTTCTTTCTCCTTTATGATCCATGCTTTTATAGGGACTTAATAGGGACTTGACATATGAGTTAGAGAATCCCTCATCTATTCCTCCTTCCAAGGGCAAAGCCATTTCTGTGGTGTTCTAAAAAGGGTGAGTGCATCTAGTCACATTCCTAAAGTTATATAATCCATCTCCTTATCTACAATACTCTGTCCCCTAATCTATCCATATTGTTTTAAATCATCTTTCTTTCCTCAGAATAAAAAAATATCATAAATCACTTCCATAAGTTGACGTCTACAGTCAGTTATTGTTTTTCATAGTTTAGGTGCATGAATCCTCACATAACTCCAAGAGGTAAATTAGTCTTATAATCCCCCATAGGTGAGAAAGTTGAGGCATGGAAGAATTGAAAAGCTCCTCCAGAATCAACCAGTGAGAAGCAGAGCCTAGATTTGAACCAGACAATCTGGCTTCAGAAACCACACTCTTAATTTATATACTATATGCTTTCAAAGATTTGTAAACACTTTAGCAATGAATAATAGTTTAAAGCCTTGAAAAACAAACAAACACAATTTTCCTCAACATCTTTCAATCTAATGGGTCCCCGCTAAAAGGATTAAATTTAAGGCTCAGGACACTGGGAAGCCACTTGGCCAGCTTTGATGCAGGCTAGCCCGCGATGAAGCCTGAGTTTGGAGAGAGGCAGAGAACAGCCAACCAAGGAGACATACTCTGTCTTCCTCACTTACTCCCTCTACCTTTTTTTCTCCCAGTTCAGCCTAAGGTGATTAAGATATCCTCCAAAGCCCCTGCAGCACCACAACCTCCTGGTCTGCTCTGTGAGTGGTTTCTATCCAGGCAACACTGAAGTCAAGTGGTTCCAGAAGGGCCAGGAAGAGGAGGCTGGGGTGATTTCCACAGGCTTGATCCAGAATGGAGACTGTACCTACCAGACCCTGGTGATGCTTGAAACAGTTCTTCAGAGCGGAGAAGTTTACAGCTGCAAAGTGGGGTACACAAGCCCAATGAGCTCTGTCACAGTGAAATGGAGTAAGAAGCTTCCTGACTTTGTAAATTTTTCACTTACCAGAGAAGTGTCTTTGTTTATCGAGTGTCAGGTTTCTCCTCTCTCCCACATCATATTTTCATTTACTCCACATTTTTCTCTCCTTCAACACTGGTCACTGGGGATATTATCCTTGTGTTAGTTTCTAGAAATACCTATAGCTCTTGGGGAAGCAACTATGCCCAGCAGGGATAGGAGAGGCTGTCCCTGTTTTGATCTTTCCCATGATATCACAGGTCTGGTCACTCTCTTGGTCCTGGGCACCAGACTCTTGCTCTGGAGCTGGGGTTGTACTTCTGGTGCTGCTGCACTGTGGTGATTATTGTGAACTTAAAATAGAAGCAACATAAGGACTTTCTAGATGTGAGGGGAGTTCAGTCTTCGCTCTGCTTTTTATGACCTCTATCACTTCAGACAAGCTACTTTTAAGGTCATTGTCTCATGCTTTTTGTCCACTAAATGTTGAAGTTGTGCCTTATGTTAGGGCAGGCATATTTGAAAGAATTTAATACCTGAAACTTGTAGCTACTCAGTATGATTTTAAAATATCTTTTCCAGAAACAGTCAATGATTTTAGTTATTCCAGGACAGGTTTCTTCCTTTGTTCTCAAAGCACTATGTTTCGGGGTCTTAATGAGATAAGTAGCATTTGGAAAAAATACTACTAAACCTGGCTTTTTCTCTCAGGGGCGCAGTCTGAATTTGCACTGAGCAAGATGCTGAACCAAATCGGGTGTTTTGTGCTGGGCCTGCTCTTCCTTGGGTTATAGCTGTTATCTACTTTGGGTGTCAGAAAATTAAGGAACCTGCTGATAGCTGAGACTTTCCATAGTCTTTTCTGGAGGAAGAAATATGCTGGACACTGGGCATTCATGTGCACAAGTATGGGAACACAAACACCAAGGGCTACTAAAGGGGGGGGGAAAGTGGAGGAATGAGTTGAAAAACCATTCATTGGGTACCATGTGCACCACCTGACACATGAACATATTAGAAACCCAAACCTTGCCATCATGCTACAGACCTAGGTAACAAAACTGCACTTGTGCCCTTCAACCTAAAATTAAATTAAATTAAAAATTAAGGCTGGACTCGGTGGCTCAGCCGGTAATCCCGCACTTTGGGAGGCCGAGGTGAGTGAATTGCCTGAGCATGCGGGTTCGAAACCCTCCTGGGTAACTTGGCGAAACCTCATCTCTACAATAAATTTAAAAATCAGCCGGATGTGGTAGCACGTGCCTGTAATTCCGGCTACTTGGAAGACTGAGGTGGAAGGATAGCCGGATCCCAGCAGGTCGAGGCTGCAGTGACCGGGAGCGGCCATGCACTCCAGTCTAGGTGACAGAGAGAGACTCCGACTCAAAAAACAAACAAAAGAAATTAAACACAAAGGAAATGGTCTTTTTGGATTAAAAAAATACTGCTTTCTGAGGTTTGCTCTCAGTATATTAGTAACCATCTTATATACCTTTTTTTCCTCAGTTGAACTCAAATGTCCTGGAAATCAAGAAATCAACAGGCTGTTGTTACTATGTCAAAGAATACAGACTTGTAACCTGCAGATATAAGAGAAAGCTGCAGAGGAAAGGAAAAAAAGAGATAAGAGCAAGCAGAGGGATCTTGAGTTGAGATCCTGGGGTAAGTGTAAGAAGAAGAACAACTAAGATTAATGAAATTATACTGGATTCCTGTGACAGAAGCTTCAAGAATGACATGCTCTCAGTTTCTGCTGTCCTCTCTGCCCTGGCTTGTGAGTTATGGTGTGAGAAATATTTCAGGTGGGAGAGCTAGGGCTGGGGACCTTGTATTTGGGGAAATATTTGCTTCTGTATCTTTTAAGTATATCTTTCCCTCTCTTTTCCAGGACACTCTGGACTTCAACCAATGGGTAATTTTCTTCAGCCTTCTTTTAGAGAGAGATTTGGTTTTGCTAGAAGGATGGTAGAGGTGACAAGACATAAAGCAGAAAAAAAGGGAAACACTTTGAATACAAATTTCTGATTAGGTAGTTTACACTAAAGCTTCTCTCTGTAAAAGGCCTATGCTCTGAAGTAGCACTGGCTCTTTTTCCTGTAGTGTTCTCACATCAGGTATGGAGAAAAGGGGAAAAGCAGCTGTTTGTAGAGTTAGGTCTGAAAACAACACTCTATCTTCTTCTCCTGAGCCAAAGTGAGCATGACAACACTCAAGGAAGAACCTTCTGTCCCAACTTCAGTATTTACTCTTATTTCCTGTTTTACTCTTATTCTTCCACAAAGAGAATGCTTCTTCAGGACCTGGGAAGTTTCTCATTAAGTGACCCTGCAGGAAATGTCCTCCCTGATTGCTTCCTGAGCTCTGTCTTTGGTTTGGAAGTCCCAGTATTGACGGCAGTACATTATCATGTTCTTTTCTGGTCCCCTTTGTACCCAGTCCTTACTGCTTCCCTTGCATCTAAGCTCATCTTGTGCCACATTACATTATTAAATTTTTCTCAAATTAACATGGAGTGAAAACTCATCTGCTTCATACAGCTTCGAGGACAAGAAATAGAAAGATTGTGCAACTAAATTACAATTCAATGCATAATTCTAAATTTCATATATTTCAGTAATATGTTGCTATAAAGGAGTTGTATAGATTTCAGAGAAAGTCAAGTAAACTGTTTAAGAAGATTGAAGTTCTCTATTGTGTTTCATAGAAGACTCAGTTTTAAAATAAGCCAAATAAAAAAGTAATTTTTTCAGAATAAGAATCATTTGAAAAAAATTTCCACTGTCAGAGAGAGGTATTAATTTATTTTCAATCAAGTTATCCTACAGAATTTAAACTGATAGTCATATTTTTTTCTGTTTGATTTCAGGGTTGTAACTTTACTCTTGCTTTAATTTGTTAGATGAAGATGTGATTTGTCTTGAGAGACCTGTGGTGTGAAATTTGTAAATAAAATTGAAATACGTAGAGAAAATTTTTCAATGAAGTTGCCTCCTGCTGTTAGTAGCATAAAATCCAACCTAATTGGCTTTTTTCACCTCATATTGTTATCTCACATAGCAGATAGATTTGAGTCAGGGCATCTCCAGGGCTACTCAACTCATCAGGCCAGTGGCATCCTCAATGATCCTGAAACTTTGCAGCTCATCTCGTCATCATACGCATCCAACTTTCCTCAGATGGTAGAAGGATACCTGCAGCAGCTTTAGGTTTCAGATTCTCTCACAAGAACCTTCAGAAGTAGGAATAAGAAACTGTTTCTTTTGTGTCTTTATGCAGAGAAAATAAACTTCTCTCAGTGTTCCTACTACTCACTTCCTCACACATTGGAAGGGCCATGAGATCAGAACTGTATGCTCAGACAAATAGTGATTTAACCTTTGTGGAGTAGGCCTGCCGCACATGGGAAGAAAAGAGCAAAACTGTATCTCTTTTAAAAAAAGAACTGGTGGGTGTGGTAGAATAATTTTAGGGTAGGGAAATGATAGCTTGTGGTACTATTAGATTGTTAGTATTTTTAGCTAATATCCTCCTGAAGTCCTGTGGGTTCTTGATAGGCATCCTCCAGTCAAAGTTTTGAGTCTTCAAAAAAAAAACATTTACTACTAAATGCCAGTCATTCACCCAATAAAAATAAAACAGCAACAACAACAAAAAAAACCAAGCAAAATGATTGTTTGTTGTTAGAACTCAATATAGTATACCAATAGGCACTTGTATGAGGAAAATATATTTTCCAGGGAAATTTTTTTTTAAAAAAGCAGCATAATAAGAAATGACTAGCTCTATAGGATGGTAAAACATAATATACATCTATTTTAATAAGTAAATTTTGGTTATGATTTATTGTTAATTAAATACACCAGTAAAACAGAGTCCAAAACAATAATCCTACCGTTGAGTTTAAAGTTAAAATAAACAGAGAGTTTCAGGTTGTTCGTAAAGCATATTCCAAACTCATTCCTTTCAACAAAATGGATACCTGATGAATAAAAATTGAAATATAAAAATAAATAATACTGTTAATAAAATAAGTGTTCTTATTTCTATTACTATCATTATCATAATGTTTGAAAGCAAATAGCCTCATCAAATCTCAGTGCATTGCTGGTGGGAAATGTATCATGTTACAAGTACATTGGACAACAGTTTTACAATTTCTTAAAAGTTTTAACATACATTTTCTATGTGACCCAGTAATTTCATTCTTTGGCTTTATCAAAGAGAAATGAAAACATATGTCTTCACAAAGATATGTGTGCAAATGTTGAAAGCAGCCTTAGTCATAATAACCTCAACTAGAAAAAAATGCAAATAACCTTGGACTAGTAAATGGATATAAAAATATACTTACCTGTCAGTGAGCATACTATAATCACAAATGGTTTTATCCAAGGAGAGTTTCATTCGTTGCACTCCAGACAATGAGAGCTTACCTAATGTGTATAATACACACTATTTAGGTGATGGATACCCTAAAAGCTCTGTCTTCAACACTACATAATCGATACATGTAACAAAATTACATGTGTACCTTCTACATTTATATACATAAGAAAGATAAAAAAATTAAAAAGAACAAAATGATAATATATATTACAAAACTGGTGAACTTCAAAAACATTATGTTAAGTGATGGAAAGCAGACACAAAAGGCTATATGAGGTCTCAGGTTCAACAATTAGGTTCACAAACCATCCTAGAAAAAGTGCTACATATCTCATCACAGATTATCCTTAGGGTCACCTTCAAAATATTCTCGTTGGGAAGCTATGCACTGATGCCAGCACCTAGTCCACCTATCAAAGCAATTTTGGAACTCTTTTTCTGGAATGGCCATTGAACCTGCCATTGATATTTGTTGAAGTCTGACAATTAAGTTTGTGAACTTGTCAGTTTGTGCTTACATTGGCAGCACTGTACAAATAACTGTATTGGAACAACCTCCCTACTCACCTTATCAGGCCCCCAATGACTTGTTTCTTTACCCAAAGATAAAGGAAATATTGAAAGGAAGACATTTGATAACATTTGGGACATCAAGGATAATATGACAGCAGCTCTGATGACCATTCCAGAAAAAGAGTTCCAAAATTGCTTTGCTGGGTGGACTAGGCACTGGCATCAGTGTGTAACTTCCCAAGAGGAGTACTTCAAAGGTGATCATAGTGGTATTCAGCAATGAGGTTTGTACTACTTTTTCTAGGAAGTGTTCATGAACTTAATTGTCAGATGTATCATATGATTTCGTTTACATGGGATATCTTGAAGAAGCAAATTTATAGACACAAAAGCAGATCAGTGAATGCCCAGGGTTTGGGGTGGGATGGGAATTGACTATAAATAGAGAAATATTGAACGTGCCAGAAATGAAGTTGGGTAGAGTACAGCACAAAACTCATGGGCCTTTGACTTGACACTGAAGAAATTTTCAGAGTAGCCAGTAAAGTTTTAGAATAGTAATGAGGGGAAGAGAGGGGAGGAAGATTCATGCCAGAAAGAGCTGGCATGGATGAGTCTCTTGAAAGAAAAAACTGTGCTTTTGCTCCTAACTAAAAGCTACATATATTTTCATATATGACACAAAAGACTATATGAGGTCTGAGTATAAAGAGGTTGGGGCTCAGGTAACTATTTTCTGCATCTAATGGGTGGAAGGGTGATCTTTTTCCGGAATACACATTTTGCCTTTGCAGGAGACTTGCCAGACTTCTGAATACACAAGTTCGTGAGCTAAAAGAAAGTCTCATTATCATTTCTATGGTTTTGATCAGTTAAGGGGTGGGGTTGAGCATTTTACCTTCAAAAGGAAACCTGAAGGATTTTTAGTGATTATTATGCTAAACCATGGGCTGAAAAATTGGGCTATCTTATTCTTGCATATGATGGGATTTTTGCTGATTGGCTGAGAAGGTAGGGTAGACTGATGGGTTCATATTCCAGTGTGTCCTGCAGTAAAAATGTGATAAGAAAAATATCTGAACACTTCCTATAACAAATTTATCTATCTATGCCTAATCTATACTAGCTACTCTGCCTAAGAAGTGTTCTAAAACTGAATTGTTATGGCAGTTTCACAAATCTATAATTTACTGAAACAATTGGATTTTGTGTATGTAATGAATGAAATTTGTGGCATGTAAATTATGCTTCAATAAACCTGTTAAAATAATTTTTTTAAAAAATGTCTTTCTAAGCAATACAGAAAATCCAAAAAGCATACAAGAAAACTATTTGAATAAATTTATTTGCATGAAGGAAATAACAAAATTAAGCAAAGTATGTGGGTCCAGGAAAAACTTTGAAACATACAAGACATTAGACTAACTTTCTTATTATGTAAAATTGTCAACAAATCAATGCTACTGAAATACCAGGGGTTTGGTAAAAGTCTTATTATTCATCATACAGCAAATCAATTACTATGACAACAAATATTGCCAAGGAAGAAACTTTTTACATGGTTGATATAAGCCAAGGACAACAGGAGATACTATCTCAAATCCATTCTCCATCCCATTGAAGGTAGGGAATTATATAGTGAGGTAGAAGTGTAGAAAACAGGAATTAGATACAGGTAAGGAAGAGGATTTGGTAAACAGGAATTGGGGATAGTTAAGGAAGAGAAGTTGGCAAACAGGAATTAGGGAAGGGTCTCTCATCTTATTGTTTGTGTGAGTGACCTGGTGAGTTTCAGTTCCTTGATACTACAGGACTGAGGACTAGTTTCCTGAGAAAGGAACCCAGATAAGACAAACGTAGGTATCAAGTTTTAAGACTGGAAGGTCAATTTTTATGTTTATTCAATAAAACTGTAAACATTAGTTCTATGGGGGATGTTGGACTGGTTTCATCAATAAATAAATTAGCCAAAACACAACAGAAAATTTGGCAAAGGATATAAATTATTTATAAAAGAGAATATCCTAATAGTTAAGAAATATAAAATATTTGTTAAAACTCACAAATAATTTTTAAAAATCCAAATTCAGATAGTAATGTAATGAATTCTTTAAAAATTTTTTGTAGAGATGAGGTCTCACCAAGTTGTGCAGGCTGATCTCGAACCCCTGGGCTTGGGGCAATTGTCTCACCTCTGCCTCCCAAAGTGCTGGGATTAGAGGCATGAACCACTGTGCTTGGCTGTTATTTTTATTTTCTAAGTACTTAATAATATCAAGAGTGAAAAACCCGCAATTTTATCTTCTTTGCAATTCCTACAACTTTTACTTATTTTTATATTTATTCCCTAATTTCTCTACTACTCCAGAAATTAAAGAAAAAGTTTTAAATGTTTCACCATTGATTCTGATGTGTGTAATAGGGTGGCTGTCTTTCTTAGACTGAGGAAATTGCTTTTTTTTTTTTTTTTTGAGTTAGGACTCACTCTGTTGCCTAAGCTGGAGTGCAGTGGTAGGCTCACAGCTTAACATAGTCTCAAACTCCTGGGGTCAGGAGATTCTTCACTTCAGCAACTGAGTAGCTAGGATTAGCAGGCATGAGCCACCATGCCCAGCTAATTTTTATTTTTATTTTTCATAGTGAAGAGGTCTTGCTATGTTGCCTAGGTTAATCTTGAACTCCTGGGCTCAAGCAATCCTCTTGCCTCAGTCTCCCAAAGTGTGGGATTACAGGTGTAAATCAGTGTACCTGGACAGAAATTCCTTTTTAATAAAGTTTGCTAGATTAAAAAAAAAAAAAAGGACTGTGGGGATGACAGAGAAGTTGGTGGCCAAGCTAGTCAGACAATTCAAGTATGGGGAGCCAGCCCCCCAAAGGAGATTTAGAGGGTCCCTGGAAGGTGGGGCAGTGTTGGTGAATATTCTGGAGAAATAGAAGGGAAGAAAGAGACTGGACTCTGTCTAGTGCAGAAGCAGATTCTGTAGTAGGGATAATATTAAAAAAGCAAGATGGAGGCATAGATATAAAGAGGAAGAAAGAGAAAGAAAGAAAGTGGACAACTGTTCAGTGAAATGAGCAGAAGCCATTTATTGGGACCCGTCGTGAGTATTTTATCCCAAACTTCCACATGTTAAATCACAAGACTTTCACGTGGGCACAAAGCCAGGTAGGTGAGGGGCGTCCCCCACCCACCAGGCGTTTCCTTAGGAATGAGGAAGGGCAGCCCCAATCAAATCACAAGAGTTTACATGAACACAAAGCCAGGTGGGTGGAGGGCATCCTCACCCACCAGGCATTTTCCTTAGCATGAGAAAGGACAATCTTAATCAAATCACAAGAGTTTACATGAACACAAAGCCAGGTGGGTGGGTGGGGGAGGCATCCCCGCCCACCAGGCGTTTTCCCCCAAGCATGAGGAAGGACAATCTTAAAATTATTTCACTGTTCCTTATGCTTAGTTTATGTTCCTCAAAAGCAATACAACAGTTTTAATATCATAAAATCCTAATAGTCAATAACTTCTAAAACTTATGTATACCCACTTATGACTGACTTAAATCCTAATACCTTCTTATTCTGTGCTAACTTTACCTGTACTATAAAAAACTCTTAATTATAGGTCAGACCAGTTCCTAAAGAATGTGGCCCAGTCCAAAATGGACGCTGGGCCCTTAGGAATGTGGCCCAGCCCAAAGTTCGTGCTGGGCCATTTAATGTATATACTAATTCTACAAATATATTTTTAAATCTTATAAAGAAGCTTGTATCACGTATAAGGCTCCCAAATGTGATCTGAGTTTGAACGTGTTAAGTTTAAAGCCGAAACCGCAGTCTGTGAGAAGCGGGAACAATGGATCCCTAGAGTCAGCCATGCCTGTCATATTCTCAGAACTTCATGCTTAGATCGTTAAAATCCCTACCAGTGGGTAATGCTAAACAACAAGGAAAGGAGGAGGGAATGGGCCTTCAGCTCCTGAACCAGCCTGGTGGTCTCAGGGTCCGCAGACTGCCTGGATCCCTAATGCTCAGGCAGGCCTCCACGGCTGGCTCACAACATTCAAGTCCAAATGTGAGTGAGTGAGTGTATGGAAAATTTTGTGCACATGTTAGTGACTGAGTGGGCATGTGAGTGACTGACTGAGTGAGGGCTCAGGAGCAAGCAGTCAGGGATATCCTGGTGCAGTGACTGGTGCTGCAGCTGCTCAGCTTGGACCCTAGTGATTCCCAGGATTCAGAAGCCTAGTGCTATTTTTTAAAAAAATCAGCAAATCCCTTTCTTGGCAGAAGATACTGGGAGAGACTGACTAAGTGAGGGCTCGTGAGCAAGTGGCCAGGAACCTCCTGGTGAAGCAACTGGTATTGCAGCTGTTCTGCTTGGTCCCTAGTACTTCCCAGGTCACAGAAGATGAACACCATCTTTTTTAAAACTTCCTCCAAAGAAGCAGAGGAGAGAGACTACCAGCTCCAGGCTCTGCCTCACCATTGCAGCAGGAGAGACTGCCAGCTCCAGGCTTTGCCTCACCACTTCAGTGCCTGACTGGACACTAACAGTGAGAACTGCAAAGGGAACCCAGAGGCAGAGTCCCACTGGAGAGGATGAAAGAGACACACTGCCACCATCTTGAGAACAGGGCAGGAAAGTGCTCTGTCTTCCTAACCAAGGGACGATAGACCTGATCTCTGTGACCAATGGATCAGCTACTCAGTAGTTGATCTTGACCCAGAGGGAATATCCTGAAAACACAAGCTTCAGAGGGACAGGACAAGTGCTGAGTCTCAGTGTACCACTGAGACTGTACATCCTGGACAAAGGATGTGGCCAGAAAAGGACAAGGAAGACCTGCAAAGAGATCAGTATCCTGTTTCAAAATAGAATGAGTCCAGAGCACAGATCAAGGAAGGATAGAGGGCTGAGCCAACATTAGAAATGAAAGACTCTCCTACTGCCACTGAATAATGGAACTAAAGAGAAAAGCAAGAGATCTGTCACAAATGTGAAAAATAAAAATGGAAGGCCACAGGTAATTTCAAGTTTAACAAAGAGAAAGTGCCTTAAAAATCAGACCTAGGCACCCAAACAATGGAAGTTACCAAGGACAGGCCCCAGAATGCGACAAGGATTAGGGAATGAATGGAAAGAGTAAATAAGACTCAAGAAAGAAAGGATGCAACACTGAAAGAACTTGTAACAGAGATTTTGTTCATAAAAAATTTCATCTAGGAAATAAATAACAAGATGACAAGTATGGAAAGCAGAATTAATCTAGCAGAAGAAAGAATCTCAGAACTTGAAGACCAAAACATAGAATTAACCTGATCTCTAAAATACACAAAAAGAAAACTCAGAAAGAAAGAACAAAGCCTACAAGAGATGTGCAATTATATCAAGAGGTTGAACCTATGCCTGATTGGTATTCCAGAAGAAAGGGAAATGGAGAATACCTTGGAGCAAGTAATCCAGGAGATTATCCAAGAAAACTTTTCTTATTTCACCAGAGATGTGACCAGTCAAACACAAGAGATACAGAGAATGTCCACAAGACATCAAGTGAGAAGATCAACCCCTAGAATTATAGCAATTTGCCTACATAAAAGGCAAACACACACACACAAAACCCCTAAAGGCAGCAAGAGAGAAAGGTCAGACTACCTACAGAGAAAAACTAATCAGAATAGCATCAGACCTATTAGCAGAAACACTGCAAGCAAGAAGGGACTGGAGTCCAATATTCAAAGTTCTCAAAGATAAACAATTTCAACCAAGAATTTCCTATCCAGCCAAGCTCAGCTTCATCAGTGATAGAGAATTAAAATCTTTCCCAGACATCCAATCCCTAAGAGATGATGCAGTTTCGAGACCAGCTCTACAGGAGATGCCTAAAATGATATTAAGCACAGAACAAAAAAAAAAAAAAAAAAAAAGAATGACCACACACTTCCCTTGAGAACAGCAGAGCACAGAATCAACAGAGAATACATAGCAACAACAAACTTGAAAACACACACATACCTCAACCCAAAGCTGAAAGCAAGCAAGCAAACAAAGAAAAAACTTTATAAGAACCTTATGACACAGATAAACAATCACATTTCTATAATCAGCCTGGATGTGAATGGACTAAGTACACCACTGAAAAGATACAGAATGGCAAACTGGATAAGAAATCATGACAAAATTATTTGCTGCATCTGGGAAACTCATCTCACCACAGGCAACACACACACATTCAAAGTTAAAGGATGGAAAATGAGTTTCCAGGCAAATGGAGCACAAAAGAAGTCAGGAGTCATGATCTAAATATTACACAAAACAATCTTTAAGCTATCAAAAATTAAAAAAGGTACAAAAGGCCACTACCTAATGATAAAAAGTTAAATCCATCAATAAGAAATATCCATCCTAAACACATATGCACCCACAGAGAAGCACCAGCTTTTATAAAGCAACTACTAACTATACTAAAAAAAGATATTAACTCAAACACTATTATAACAGGGGACATAAATACCACAGTAACAGCCCTAGATATATCATCAAAGCAAAAAATCAACAAGAAGATCCAGACCTAAACTTGACACTCAACCAAATAGACTTAATAGATACCTACAGAATATTCTCTCCAACAACCACAGAATATACATTCTATTCATCACCACATGGAGCATACTCCAAAATCAATCACATCCTCAGTCATAAATCAAGCATAAACACATTCCATAAGTTTGAAATATTGCCATGCACCTACTCAGACCACAGTGAAATAAAAATGAATATCAACACCAACAAAATTTCCTCAAAGCCTACAAAGACATGGACACTGAACAGCATGATGCTGAACAGCTACTGGATCAACATTGAATCAAAACAGAAAATAAAAGATTCCTTGAAACAAATGAAAATGAAGAAACATTTTACCAAAACTTCTGGGATGTCATGGAAATAGTTCTAAGCGGGGAATTTATATTTCTGTGAACACACATCAAGAGAATGGAAAGATCACTAGTTGATAGCTTAACAAAAAACCTAAGGAAGCTGGAAAGAGAAGACCAACAGAACCCTAATTTTAGCAGAAGAATCCAGATCACCAAAATAAGAGCCCAGATAGGAGACATAGAAGACAAAAATATGATAGACAATATCAACAAAACAAAATGCTGGTTCTTTAAAGAATTCACAAGATTGATGTAACCCCAGCCAGAATGACCAACAAAAAGAGAAAAACCCAAACAAACACAGTCAGAAATACAAAAGATCAAATCACAAATGACCCTGAAGAAATACAAAAGATTATCAGAGATTACTATGCACACGAGTATGGAAAAATAACTTGATAACCTAAATGAAATGGAGGATTTTTGACATCACACGACTTCCCCAGGTTAAAATAAGAAGACACTGAGACCCTGAATAGACCAATAACTACCCAGGAAATTGACTCTGTCATAAGAAAACTACCTACAAAAAAAGAAAAGAAAAAAAAAGCCCTGGACCAGAAGGCTTTACAGCAGAATTCTACAAAATGTACAAGGAGGAGTTGATACCAAACCCACTCAAAGCACTTCAGGTAATTGAGAAAGATGGGATTCTCCCCAAATCATTTTACAAAGCTAACATCACACTGATACCCAAACCGGGTAAAGATTCAACAAAAAAGAGAACTACAGGTCAATATTCCTTATAAGCATAGATGCAAAGATTCTCAACAAGATTCTTGCAAATCAGATCCAAAAACACATCTCAAAAATTAAAAGTATCCACCATGATTAAGTAGGATTCATCCCTGGGATGAGGGCTGGTTCAACGTTCACAAGACCATAAATAAAACCCTCTTGATAAAAACCCTCAAACACCCAGGTATAGAAGGAACATACCTCAAAATAGTAAGCACCATCTACGATAAACCCACAGCTGGACAGACAGATCACCAAAATAAGAGCACAAATATGGGACATAGAAGAAAGAAATATTATAGATAACATTAACAAAACAAAATACTTGTTATTTTATTGCTAAATGGACAGAAACAGGAAACATTTCCCCTGAAAACTGGAACAAGATAATGCTGTCGACTTTCACCCCTCTTGTTCAACATTGTGTTGGAAGTCCTAGTAAGAACAGTTTAAAAATACAAGGAAATTAGGAGTATTCAAATAGGAAAAGAAGAAGTAAAGTTATCTATCTTTGCTGATGATATGATCCTGTTCCTTAAAAATCCAAGAGAATCTGTCAAAAACCTGCTTGCACTGATAAAGGACTTTGGCAAAGTCTCAGGGTACAAAATAAATGTGCAAAGACAGTTGCATTCTTATACACCTACAACAAACAGGCAGAGAACCAAAGAAAAAGCACAATCCCATTCACAATAACCACCAAAAAAAAAATTGAAATACCTAAGCATCTTCCTAACCAGAGAAGTGAAAGACCTTTACAATGAGAACTACAAAACACTGAAACACTGCTCAAAGAAATCCTAAGGTTGGACGTGGTGGCTCATGCCTATAATCACAGCACTTTGGGAAGCTGAGGTGAGAGAATTGTGTGAGCCTGTGGATTTGGGACCAGCCTGGGCAACTTGGTGCGACCTCACCTCTACTATAAAAAAAAAAAAAGGAAAAGAAAAGAAAAAATTACTCGGCCATGGTGACATGTGTCTGTAGTTCTGGCTACTTGGAAGGCTGAGGCAGAAGTATCACCTGACCCCAGCAGGTTAAGGCTGTGGTGGCCATGAGTGTGCCACTGAGACTCGAACTAAAAAAAAAAAAAAATCCTAGAAGACAAAAACAAACGGAAAAATATCCCATGTTCATGGATAGGAAGATTCAACATGGTTAAGATGTCCATCCTACCAAAGACAATCTACAGATTCAATGTAATACCCACTGAATTACCAATATCATTCTTCTCAGATCTGGAAATGACAATATAGAAATTCACATGGAAACGTAAACAATCACGAATAGTCAAAAGAGTCCTTAGCAAAAAAAACCAAAAAAACCAAAACCAAAACAAAAACAGAAAACAAAACAGAAGGTCTCACACTTCCAGACTTCAAACTTTACTATAAGGCTCAATAATCAAAACCTGGTATTAGTACAACAACACGCATATGAACCAATGGAACAGGATAGAGATTCTGGAAGCAAAGTCTCAATTGCTCAGCCAACTCATCTTTGACAAAGCCTCCAACAACAACCACTGGGGAGAGGAGAACCTATTCAGTAAATGGTGCTGGGAAAACTGACTGATCACATGTAGAAGATGGAAACAAGACCCCTACCTATCACCATACACAAAAATTAACTCTAAATGGATCAAAGACCTAAATGTAAAACCTCAATCTGTAAGAATCTTAGAAAATGCAGGAGATACCCTTATGAAAATTGGAACTGGCAACCAATTCCTGATCAAAGCCCCAAGTGCTCATACCATAAGAGATAATATAGACAAGTAGGACCTCATCAAACTAATGAGCTTCTACAAAGCAAAAAACAACAACAACAACAACAACAACAAAACCATCAAGAGAGCAGGGAGACAGTCCACAGAATGGGAAAAAATATTTGCCAACTGTATATCTGACAAAGACCCAACATCTGGGATCTACAAGGAACTCAAACATGCCAAAAGGAAAAAGTGGGCAAAAGACATAAATAGACACTTCTCAAAGAAAGATAAATAGGCAGCCAACAGACACATGAAAAAGTGCTCAGCCTCACTAATCATCAGAGAAATGCAAATAAAAGCCACATTGAGATACCACCTAACCTCAGTAAAAATGGCCATCATTAATAAAACAAAAACAAACAAACAAAAAAGACAGATGTTAGCAAGGATGTGGAGAAAAAGGAAAGTTTCTATACTGCTGATGAGAATGCAAACTAGTGCAACCTCTTTGGAAGCCAGTGTGGTGATTTCTTTTTTTTTTTTAATATATTTTTCTTTTAAAATTTTGGGGTACAGTTAAGGATTAGGTATACAAATATGTATCGTTCAGGCACCCATGTTGATAAGGGGTATCTCCCCATCACCAGACAGATATTGACTACCATTAATCCCACCTCCCTTCCCCTCCCTAACCCCCCCATAGTTTCCCATCACTGTCAATCCTTTGCTTATAATACAATGATAGATGTTCAAGGTCCACTATATGAGTGAGAACATGTGATTTCTGAAAGAACTAGAAATTGACCTTTCATATGACCCAGCAATCTCCCTATTGGGAATATTCCTGGAGAAACTCAAGTCAGTCTACCAAAAAGATACCTACACATGCATGTTTGTTGCAGTTCTATTCACAATAGCAAAAACATGGAACTAACCATGCTGCTCATCGAAAGTGGACTGGATTAAAATATTGTGATACATATACACAATGGAATACTACGCAGCCATAAAGAAGAATACACATATAGATTGAGTCGATCATACTCAGTGATCTATCACAGAAATAAAGAACAGGGTGCTGTATGTTCTCACTCATAAGCAGACCTTGAACAATCATTATAAAACTAAAGAAACTAAAGAAAACATAAAACTAAAGAAAGGGATTGGCAGTAATGGGAAACTGCCAGGGGAGGAGGGGTGGGATTCACAGTTGAGGGAAACTGCCAGTGGAAGGCGGGGCACACCTCATCAACAAGGATACCTGCATAGTGAACATTTGTATACCTACCCTGAATTTTACCCCACATCTTTAAAATAAAGAAAAACATTCAGATCAAGTGCTGAATTTTTTATTTTGGATGTAGCAAATTATATATTTATTTGAAGTGCACAATTATTCCTCACATAAGAAAAGGTAGACATATACTTTTGAATTTTATCAAATGATATTTTATGATTCTATTAATGTTCTCATGTATTTTTTCTCCTTCCTTCAGTGAATTTAGTAAATCACATTAATTTATTCTCAAATGCTCAAACAACCTTGCATTCCTGGAAAAAACTCCACTTGGTCATGATGTAGTATTGTTTTTACATATCAGTGAATTCAGTTTGCTAATATTTTCTTGAGAATTTGTCATTTATGTTCATAAGAGAGACTGGTATGTACATTTCATTTTGTTGTCGAGTCTTTGTTAGGTTTTGAGGTAAAGATTATACTGATCTCATAAAAACTGTTTCCAAGTGTTCTACCTTTTAAAAATCTTTTTATGTTTGCATATAATTAGCTGTTTTTCCTTAAATATTTAAAAATAATTACTGAAGTGAGAAGAGCCTGGCATTTGTTTTGAGAAAATTTTACAGAATGAACTTACTTTCTATGGTATATGTAGACCATTTCATATTTTATGCTATTTGTCAGCATAAATTGGTGTACATTTTGAATAATTTAAACATTACTCACAAATGCATTTTTGTAAGGTTGTTCATAATACTATTATCTCACAGTGAAGAACCTCTGAGACTATAGCAAAAAATATAAAATTTGTTGCATTGGAGTCTTAGAGGGAGATGAATAATGGGCGATGTTGAAAGAGTTTTTGAAGGAATATTGACTGAATAACTTATAAATATTGAAAAACCTTAAACTTAAAAATGTAAGAAGCGTGAAAACTCTCAATAAAGATGAATCCAAATAAATGTGCATGAAAAAAATTTGAACGTGATTAGAGAGTAATGACATCTCTTCCATAGGAGGAAAATGAAATAAATGGTAGTGGATTTTTCATCAGAAATCATAGAGGCCAGAAACAAGTGGCACAAGATTTTAAAATTGCTAAAAGAAAAGGAACGTTAACCTGGAACGTGTATTCAGTAATAATACTATAATAGAATGAAAAATCAAGAGAATTTGATGCTAGCACACTTACCCTAAAGCAATGACTAAAGAAAGTGCTTAACTGGAATAGAAATGATAATGGAAGAAATCTTGGAATATCAGAAGGAAGAACCAACAATAGAACAAGTAAAAATATGTGTAAATACAGTAGAATTTTCTCCTCTTTTTCAGTATTCTAAATTAATTTGATGATTGAGGCAATAATTACAAGATTGTCAGCTGTGGTTTTTGATGCAGGTAGATAAAATATTTAAGACAAATTATAAATAAAAGAGTGCAAAGCATAGAGGTAAAGTTTCTATACGGTACTCAAATTGGCAAAATGTCAACATCAGTAGACTATAATAAGTAAGGTAATTCTTAGATGAATCACAAAAGCCATGCAATGAGCTATACTAAAAAAAAATGGCAGATTAAAAAATGAAATTCTAGGCCTGGTGTGGTGGCTCATGTCTGTAATCCCTACACTTTGGGAGTCTGAGGTGAGAGGATTGCTTGAGCCCAGGAGTTTGAAACCAGCCTAGGCAACATAGCAAGATCTCCTCTACAAAAAATTAAAAAAATTATCTGGGTGTGGTGTTATGTGCCTATAGTCCCAGCTACTTGGGAGGCTGAGGTGGAAGAATCTCCTGACCCCAGAAGTTTGAGGATGTGGTGAACTGTGATCATGCCACTGCAGTCCAGCCTGGGCAAAAGAGTGAGATTTCAGAAAAAAAAATAAAATGAAAGAAAGAAATCTAAAGATTTCTGAAAAGGAAGTCTTCTTCGAGTCTAAGCAATCCATAGAAAAACAGAAAAATAAAGCACAGAAGTAAAACCAGAGGAAACAAACAAATAAAAAAACATACGGCATAAACTTTCACATATTAATAATTTTATTATTGCATATAAATGATCTAAAACAGCAATTAAAAGACAAATGTCAGAATGGAAGAAAATGACCCAGTTGTATGTGTATGTAAGAAAGTAAATTCAAATATAACAACAATGCAATATTGAAGCACAAAGATATGATAAAAATATAAAAATTTAGTGGAAAATGGGGGAAAATATTCAGGAGCTAGGGCCTGGTGACGATTTCTTAGACAATGCACCAAAAGTACTATCTATAAAAGGAAAACATCAACAAGTTGGGTTTAAAATGTTTGTTTTTTAAAATATCCTGTTAAAAAGTGAAAAGTAATTAAAAAAAAAAGTGAAAAGATAACCAAGGAGAAAATTTTGCAAATCATGTGTATCACAAAGACATACTATCTAGAATATATAAAAATGATCAAAATTTCACAGTAAAAATCAAATGAAAAAATTAGCAAAAAACATGAAGGGACATTTTATCAAAGAGAATATAGAAAGATGGCAAATAGATGTGTAATCACTAGCCATTAGAGAAATGCAAACTAAGAATACGATGAAATACCACTGTGCATCAATTTAAACAGCTAAAATTAAAAATACTGGCAATGGCAAATGCTGGCAATAATGCAGAAAAACTAGATTTCTCATACACTGATGGTGAAAATGTAAAATTGTACAGTTCCTCTAGAAAATAGTATGGCAGCTCTTTGAAAAACTAAACATTTATTTTGTCTTATTCTCAGACAATTGCATTCTCAGACACATATTAGATAAAAGAAACTCATACTCGCTCAAAGACCTTGCACAAATGTCATGCCAGCTTTATTTGTATAGCCCCAATGAAAAAACGGCCAAAATGTCCTTTAGTAAGCAAATAGTTAAACTGTGGTATATCCATACCATGGAATACTACTCAACAGTAAAAAACAAAAACAAATTGTTGATACATATGACAACATGGGTGGATCAAGGTATTATACTGAGTGGAAAAAAAAGTCTTAAAATGTCACATACAGGTGATACAGAATGATTCAATTTGCCTAACATCTACAAAATGACACTACTTAGAGATGGTGAAGAGATGAGTGGTTGTCAATTGTTAAGGAGATGGTGTGTTGAAGGGGAGGTTGTAACTCTAAAGAGTAGCATGATGGGAATCTCTGTGGTATGGAATAGCTCTGTACTTGATTGTGGTAGTGGATACACAAATCTGCAAATGTGATAAAACCTAGCCTGAACTACACACATACATTAAACCAAAGCCAGTTTACTGGTTTTTGACACTTTACTATGATATTTACCTTAAGCTAAAAACATGTGGAGGAACTGGATGAAGTTGTATTCAGAATCTCTCTGCACTGTCTGCAATATCCTGTGAATCTATAGTTATTTTAAAGTAAAACATTTTTAAAAAGTAGCTTTCTTTCTGAAATACAAAACACCACACCAAATGCTAACAAGGACATGAACAACAGGAATTCTCATTCATTGCCGGTGGGTATGTAAAATGGTACAACCCCTATGGAAGACAATCTAGTAATTTCTTGCAAAGCTACTCTCACTACATGATTCAGTAATTACATTCCTGAGTGTTTACCCAAATGAGTAGAAAACTTATGTCCACACAAATAGCTGTACATGGATGGTTATAGTAGCTTTATTTATATTTGCTAATAATTGGAAGCAACCAAGGGGTCCCTCAATAGGTGAGTGGATTAAAACACTGTGGTATATTCATACAATTGAAAGTTCAAATCTTTCATGTTGAATTATTATTCATACCACGTCTATTAAATTTAGGGCACACAGTTGAAGCACACACTATTTCTCTTGTCCTTTTGTACTGGGAGAGAACTAGATAGAAACAAATCTGAATTACTTCAGTCTGAAGTCAGATCATATAGGACTTTAATTGTTGAACAAATGAAACATTACTAGTGGTAACACTATTGCCATGTCCTGATCCAACTCAAATTTGTTGATGTTGATATAGACTCTGGAATAGGATTGTGCTGTTATCCCTAAGGTAACTTGTTTCATTGCTCAATCTTGTTTAAAATTATTCAGAGGTTTTGTTATGCTCCAAGATCACCCCAACCAGAGTTTTTAGTTCATACTTGTAGAGTGTTAAGCCTATAATGTTAGGTAAACATGCAATTTAGTTGGACTAATAAGTTAAACCTCCATAGAGTCTTTTCCTCTTATTATATTTCTGCCTCTTCACTACGATGTTAGTTTCACTGATTGGAAGTAGGAGACGGTTAAACCATTATGTGGCCATTCATCTAAATCCCTATTTAAGGAACAAATGATTATGCTCCCTTTGGATGGTCAGGATACTGCTATTGTTAAATGCATCTCACTAGGCAAGCAGGGCCTGTAATACTAGGAATGCTAGGGGTGATGTTTTTGGTAAACAGGCAGGGTGAAATTTTGCTGAGTTCCTTCTACTTTTTTTATTTTTCCCTTTGTATACGCCTGTGTTGGGTTTACAACTTGAAGTAAATAAGTAGTTCATTGGTTAATTATTTTTATTAGATTGTTAACTATCAGTGGATTATCCCCTCTGATATATGTTTATGAGGAGAGGAGAGAAATAATTCCTTGTTACTTATACTAACAGCATTTCTTCTGTAAATGTATAGATTAGTCCAATGAGAGTTTAGGAATTAGTACTGATATTTGGTATTAAGAATTTCTGAGTATTGAGCTTGAATATTTTCTTAGTTGATGACTGATTTTAGGCCAAGTAAGATGTGAGTTTTATTCACTAATTAAGATTGTTTTCTTCATCTAAAGAACTGTCCCCTTTGGATTAACATTCAAATTTACATTGGGATTTATATTTCTGTAGGTAAATTTAAAATAGAACTAAAATTCTGTTCTGGACAACCAGCCGTTGCCAGACTCAGTAAGTTTTTCACCTCTACTTATGGATCTTCTCATTATTTTGCTGCATAGACAAGTGTGCTCATTTAGCTGTCTATAAATAGCTCATCTGGTTTCAGGTTTTGTAGCTAAAGTTCTCTTGTAAAGTTTTCTAGTTAGTTCATTATGCAAAAGGTAGGAGTGATCATCTTAATGCTTCTTTTTATTTTAAATTAATCTTTCATGTTTAGCTTGTGGTACTACATCTGTAATGCCTAAATAAATTTTTATCTCTTATACTTTAAATTTTAGATAAATGTTTTAATTTTAAGAAGAGATCTTATAGTTAGGTTGAAATGTAGGTTTGGGCTAGTTTTAGTTCAAAGGGATCAAGTTAATGTGAATTCTTCCAGGGATAAACTGGTACTTTAATTTAAACTACACTTTGATTTACTCCAATCACAATTTCCAATTTGCTTACATTGTGATGACTTATCTCCTTTCATATGTATAATTGGCTTGTTATAAACTTAATAATTGTTAAAATATTTTAGGAGAGTGACAGGTAGTGGGTGCATGCTTCATGGCCCTATTCAATTAAGCTTTCTCTTCTTACTTTACTACTGAATCCTCCTTTGGTCCTTATGTGTCATAAGGGTTGTTGTGGGTGTTCTGGGATTAGGAAATGTAGCCCATTTCTTTCTATCTCACAAGCTGCTCCTTGACCTAACATTTTCATACTTATACTTGTGCTTACTATAATACCTTTTTAGGGTTTGCTGAAGATGGCAATATATAGGCTGAATTAGCAAGGGATGGTGAGGTTTATGGGGGTTTATCGATTATAGAACAGGCTCTTCTACAGGGATATAAAGCACTGCCAAGTCCTTTGAGTTTTAAGCTATTGCTTGTAGTACTCTGGCAAATAGCTTTGTTTTATAATTATTTATGTTTATGGCTAAACATAGTGGGGTATCTAATCCCAGTTTGGGTCTTAGTTGCAATGTTTTCAGATTATTAAAGTAACTTTCATAGGCTATTTTAAAGTTATCAGTAGCTTTTTATGGCTTAAAGTCTATCTTTAGTATATATGGAATTTTTAAACATGCTTTATGCTGGATTTTATCACCTTGGGTTAATCATGCGACCACAGCACAAAATTTACCAGTGGTAAATTTATCTAGTTATAACTTAGTCAAACTCTTGTTTAATGCTTAATTTTTGTCACTGCTGTTTCCCATGAGGGTATGGTTGAGCAAGACGTATGAGTCACTGTTAATAGTGTGCTTGATGTCTGTTCCTTTTGGTCTCTGGTGATCTAAAGGGTATTCTCACTGTTGGGGGTGGGGGATGGAGATTTGCATGTGTAATTTTAGTAGAATTTAATACAAAGGCCAGAACTAAACTTATATGTTTATGGAGTTGTAAAAATTCATCTGGAAATTTTCAGTGCCTTGCTTTGAGTATTTAAATTACATTCACTTAAATTGAAAAATTTAAGTTAGTTTTAAGTGCAATGTCAGTAATAGAATCATATTTAATAATCTTATAAATAAAATGAAAAAATGTTTTGTCTACAAAGCCTAAATTTTGCTAAAATTTTGCAGTTTAAAAAACTTTTGAGAGTTAGGCTAAAAGTTAATTTTAGATAATATTACAATTACATGTATGGCATTGTTTAAACTTAGCTATTGAGTTGATATAGATTTCCTGTTCTGGGGTTTGGCAAGAATATTAATTATAGCCAAAGACATTATAGCCTGTTCAAGGGTGGAGGGAGGTTTGCAGATTAAATCATAGGACATATAGGTGAAGAGGTGTACACGTGTGTCTAGCGTGTTATACATATGTCTGTCTTTTATAGTTATGTTTGTCAAGCATGAATGAAATAGCACCTTGTAAGGCAAACAAAACCAGACCAGGTGAAACGGCAACAAAGGAGTCAAGAAAAATTTATTAGCGCAGTCCCAGGTGAGGTTCACAGGTCCATGTAGCTGTAGGCCAGAGAAGTTGCATCCAACGAGATGGGCCACGGGTTTATAAAGGGCACACTGAGAAAAGCTGTGAGGGGGGATTGGGGAGAGTGATCACTGGTTGGAACAGCTGTCACATCTGCTGGCGATTGACTGAACGGGATTGCTAGAGTCGCTGTAACAGGTACTAGCTGGCTTTGCGACTGGAGTCTTAGTTCCGGTCACTCATTTTTGCTGGCTCACTTTCGCCCATTGTTCTCCTGGTCCGGGTTAGAGCCATCTTGTTGAGGCCTGCCCCGCCCTCCAGTACCTCCAGTCTTACATTCCAGCCTTTTGGTCATAGGGGCGCTGGCTCATTCTAGCTACTTCCTGCTGGGGAAGGGCGGTGTGTGTGTGGGGGGTCTTAAGGCTGATATGGGGCCGGAGGTAGTTTGGACGGAAGGGGCGAGTATGAATGTAACAGTAGTTGGTTAACCATTATTCGAGAGAGCTCTGCCAGGCGTTGTTGAAGAAACCTAAAAACACATGAGGCCATCGACAAGAGGACAAATACAACAATCAGTGGAGTCAGAACATGGAGAAGCCACATTAGGAGCTGGGGTTGCCACTACCGAAAATGGGCCTCCAGTCAGATCTTCTCTCCGTTTTTGGAGATTTTCTTGTAATTGTTTAATTCTGTCCTTGACTATCCCTGATTTATTGGCATAGAAGCAGCATTCCTCCCGAAGAAATAGGCATATCCCTCCCTCTTTCGCTGTTAGCAGGTCTAGTCCCCATTGATTCTGGAGGACCATGTCAGCCAGGGAATCTAGTTGTGTTTGTAAGTCTAGGACTGTGTCCGCCACCTGTTGTATGTCCTCGATCAGTTGGGAGGAGAGCTGTTTGTAAAAGTGAAGTGAGGATTCCAGCCCTGCTGCCCCTGTTCCCATGGCTACAGTAATACCCAGTCCTGCCAGCAGAGGTATGAGCTCAACTGCCCGCCTTACCCATGATGTTGAGGAACTGACTAAGGGGACAGGCAGGCTTTGGTTACTGGGTGCTATTACAATGGTGGGGAGGAGGATGACAAGAATGCAGGACCCCGACCAGTCAGGTGGCAAGACTGGGTAGATGGTAGTGTGGCACAGAAAGGCAGTCCCATTAAGTGGGGGGCAGAGGGTGTTATTTGCTTGGACCATGAGTGATTGTGAGCAGAAGCGGAGTGGGGCCCATCCGACTCCCAGGGTGCCGTTTCGTGTTATACACTGGGCTGCGGGCAAGTTATGTGGGAGAGGGATGTCAGAACGTGGTACTGAAGGTGGACATTGGGTTGGAGGTATAGGGAGAGTCCAATTTCCTGTGACCGGGACAGGGGAGACCCAGGACTTGCCGGACCTGAGGCATAGCCAGCAGTCCTTTGCTAAGCCAGGGTTAGTAAGGTTAAGCAGGGTATGGGTTCTGTTAAGGACAGAAAGGAGTCCCAGGTTTGTCTGATAAGGGACCCAGAGTTTTGGGAGGTTGGGGCACACCAACACCGGTTCATTGAAATGTTGAATGAGATCTTCCATGACCCGCTTGGTGTTTTGCTGTTCAGCATAATCCTGTACCCCTCCCCCATCTGGTTTACCCACAGGAGGTCTGAGGTTTCAGCAGATCTCTTGTCCCTGGTGCCCGGGACAAGAATACCCAGCGCGTTGTCCCACGCTCCGTCCCATCCAGGCCTGTTGTTTCATTGGTCTGAGGCAGACCAAGGCTTGCTCATAGCAAGGTGCCTGGACAAAAGAATGGAAGGTTGAACACTCAGTGGGGCAAAGGGATATCTTTCCTTGGGGATTTGGTGGGGGGATTTGGCACAGGTTTGACTGTGCCACTGCCGCCTGGGCAGCCCCCTTGGAAATCTCTTAACATTACTGCAGCCCAGTACTTTTGTTTGCCTAGTTGGCACGAAAATTTTTGATGATAGCACGTACAGGGAACCAGCTAGTAGAGTTGGGGTTTTCCTGCAGAGACGCATCAGTTGCAAGTCCAATCAGCCATTCCCCATGTCATCGTAAAGTTATTGGTTAGGCTTACTAGCATCAATACGGCTAAACTGTAACTGGAGGGGTCCCACCTCATTAGATTTCCACACTTCATTGTTGGGAGGGTCCCGCTTGAGTTGAGAAATGTGGTACCACGAGGGGTGCCCTAACAGTTTAGCTGTGGTAGGAGTTGTAAGGACTACTGTGTAAGGTCCCATCCAGCGAGGTTGAAGGGACCAGGGTTGGAACTCTTGAAGGAGAATCTCGTCACCAGACTGTAGAATGATGGCTGCCCACGGGTCAGACATGGACTTGGCCTGGGGCAGGGTTTGGTCAGTGTGTTCTTGTAGGAGGTGTCTGAGGAGTGAGAGGTAGGGCAGGTAGGAGGCTAGTAGCAGAGGAGTTGTAGGAAGGCCGGTGTTAATGAGAAAAGGCCTACCATACATCAATTCAAACGGGCTAAGGCCGACCGGCCCCCGGGGAGCCGCACGCACCCTAGTGAGGGCAATAGGGAGCAGAGCGGGCCAGGAAAGTTTTACCTCTAGGGAAAGTTTGGTTAGTTAGTCTTTCAGGAGGCCATTTGCCCATTCCACCTTACCCGAGGACTGAGGGCGGTAGGGGATGTGAAGTTCCCAGACAATGTGGAGGGCTTCGGCCACCAACTGAGTGATTTTGGAAATGAATGCTGGGCCATTGTCTGACTGGATGGATGTCAGGAGGCCGAAGCTGGGGATGATGTGCTCCACCAAGGTCTCAGCCACCACCGAGGCTGTCTCCCGACTTGTGGGAAAGGCCTCGATCCAACCTGAAAAGGTATCTACCATTACCAGTAGGTACTGATACTTTTTGTGTCTTGGCATATGAGTGAAGTCCACCTGCCAGTATTGTCCAGGGAGACACTCTTGCAGCTGGTGGGCTGCCATCTGGCGCCGGAGGGCTCCTTGAGAGGAAACATATACACAGGTTTGACAGGCCATATGGACCTGGTTGATGGTTTCTTGGAGACCCTGCGGCTAGAAAATCGGGGAAAGAAACCTTTGCATGGCCTCGGGATCAATGTGTAATGACTGGTGGACTGTGGCCATGATTTCCTTTGCCTGTGTCTGGGGAAGGATTATCCTGTCTCTGAGGTATATCCACCCCTGTTGCCCAGCCACGGCGCCCTGGCTGAGGAGACATTGTTGTTCGTCCTTCAAGTACCTGGGAGTTAGGGAGGGAGAAAGAAACAGGACAGGGGTGGCGTCCTGGTTTGAGGTAAGTTGGCAGGCCATGGCGTCGACCAGGGCGTTTCCTTGGATGACCTGGTCTGTGCCCGTCTGATGGCCTCGACCGTGGATGATGGCTACCTCCTTGGGTTCTTGTAGGGCCTGGAGTAAATGTTGAATGGCCTTACCGTTGACCACTGGAGTTCCCTGGGTGGTTAAGAACCCCATTTCTTTCCAGATCACCAGATGACTATGAGCAATAAGGAAAGCATACTTAGAATCGGTATATATAGTGGCCCTGCAGCCCTTTGCCAGCTGTAATGCTTGGGTGAGTGCCACCAGCTCTGCCTTTTGGGAAGAAGTCCCTTGTGGTAGTAAGGCAGCTTCCACCACAGTGGGAGGAGAGACCACTGCATAGGCTGCCCTGTGGCCTCCGTCCAGCCCCCTAGTTGAGCTCCCATCTACAAAGAATGTGAGATCAGGGTTAGACAGAGGTTGGTCAGAAAGTCCCATGTGAGGGGGTCTAAGGGCCTCTACCAGCTCCACACAGGAGTGTTCAGGCAAAATTGAGGAGGTAGCAGAGGGAAGAATAGTAGCTGGATTTAGAAGTGGCGATGAGCGAAGAGACACTTGGGGGTGTTCTATGAATAAAAGGTGGAACTCCTGGACCCTAGAAGGGCTTAATAAGGATAATGACTTATGACTCAAGAGGTCCTGGAGTCTTTGGGGGAGTAGACTGTGACCAGCTGTTGAAGGATAAGCTTTAGAGCCTCCTTGGTTAGGCAAGCTACCGCTGCCAGCACCTGGAGGCAAGGCTGCCATCCCTGGGCAGTGGGGTCCAACTGTTTGGACAGGAAGGTGACCGGTCAGTGAGAGGGTCCCACTGGTTGGGCCAGAACTCCAGTCGCTGTCCCAGTTCTTTCCTCAGTGAACAGGAGGAAAGGCTTGCGGAAGTCAGGAAGCATGAGTTGGGGGGGATGCTAGGAGCGTGTCTCACAGTCTTGAAGGCGCGGGCTACAGCTGAGAGAGAAGTGAGGGGGCCGGTGGGAGTTTCCTTAGCTGCAGCATATAGCGGTTTAGCAAGTATAGTGAAACTGGGGACCCAATGCCTAAAGAAGCCCACCAGTCCAAGGAATGACAAGATTTCAGCACCTGAGGTGGGGGGTAGGAGTTCCCTGATGGAGGTGGTGTGGTCTATCATGAGGGCCTTGGAGGTGGGGGTCACGGCCACCCCTAGGTAGGTGACTTGTGGGGTAGAGAGTTGAGCTTTGGAAGGGGAGACCCTGTATCCCCACTGTGCTAGAAAGTTAAGGAGGGAGGTCATATTTTGGAGAGAGACCTCCCTGGAGGGGCTGTACAGGAGGAGGTCATCTATATACTAGAGGAGAGTGCTACACCCATAAGAGGACAGGTCCTCAGCCAATGCCTGACTGAAAAGGTGGGGACTATCATGGAATCCCTGAGGCAAGATTGTCCAGGTTAATTGTTGGGTCCTGTGGGTGTCTGGATCCTCCCAAGTAAAGGCAAAGAGTGGCTGGGAGTCTGGATGTAAGGGGATGGTGAAGAAGGCATCTTTAAGGTCCAGGACTGTGAAATGAGTGGTAGTGGGGGGTATCTGAGATAGGAGAGTATATGGGTTAGGGACCACTGGATGTAGTGGTATTATGGCAGAGTTGATTATTCGCAGATCCTGCGATAAACACCAGATAGCTTTTTTACTGGGAGGATGGGAGTATTGCAAGGGGAGTTGGTAGGAACCAGAAGACCCTGGGTGAGCAGTTGGTTAACAATGGGCTGGAGGCCCTTGTGATGGGTGTGTGAGATAGGAAATTGAGGCCTAGAAGGGAAGCAAGAGGATTCTTAAGGTGAATGAGGACTGGGGTGTGGTGATTGGCCACCACAGGAGTGGAAGTGTCCCAGACCACTGGATTAACTTTTCTGGGGAAAATGGGAAAATCGAACAAAGGCTCTGGGGTGAGGACAGCACAGGCGAGGGCCAGGAGCGGATTCAGGGGAACTCAGTGTGAGGTGAGGCAAATTGATGCCCCGAGCTTATACAGGTCTCATCCCAGCAAAGGGGCTGGGCAGGATGGGATAACAGAACGAATGGGTGAAGGGACGGCCTTCACAAAGGCAGGACACCGGACCCGTCTCCAGCGGCTTAGAGGATATCCCCAAGATGCCCACAACTGAGACCTGAGAAGGGTGTAAAGGCCCATGGAAGGAGACTAAAACAGAATAGGTAGCCCCCATAAAACAGAGTAGGTAGTCCCTGTGTCTACCAAAAGGGAGATAGACTTACCTGCTACCCATAGTGTGGACCTGGGCTCGGCAAGGGTGATTGGGGTATTTGAGTCTAGGTGGCTTCAGTCATCCAGGAGGCCCAGGAGCTCTGGCGAAGGGCCTGTTGGGGGAGCTGGCCCCCCACGAAACTCTATCACCAGGGGATGGTTCTCCCCCTGGGGGCACTCAAACTTCCAATGTCCCTCTTGTCTTCAGACTGGGCAAGGTCAAGTTGGTGGCCCGGGGTTGGGGCATTGCTTTGCCCAGTGGCCTTCCTGGCCACACCTAAAGCAGGCTCCCTGAGGTATTCGGGTCTCAGACTGTTTCCTGAGATGGGGGCCCTGAGGCCCCTTTTGTGCCGGCTGCAGGGCAGCGACTAGGGCTTGGGTTTGAAGGGTCACCTTCTGTTTTAGCCTCTGGGCCCATATGGCCTCAGCTTCCTCCTCTTGGGCATTATAAACTTTAAAGGCCATATTCGCCAGGTCTTGGAGTGGAGTCTGGGGGCCTTCCTCCGCCTTTTTAAGCTTGTGTCAGATGTCTGTAGCGGATTGGGTGATAAAGTGGGTAGCTAAGATTGTGGATCCCGGTTGGTGAGGAAGGGTCCAAATGAGTGTGTAGGGTAAGAGCCTCTGTTAAACAATTAAGGAAAGAGGCTGGGTTTTCGTGAGGCTCCTGTGTGATTTCCCTTAGTTTGTCATAGTTAACGACTTTTTGAGCCACTTTTTTTATCCCTGCAATAAGGCAGCGGACCATCTGATCCCTCCTAGTCCTACCTATGGCACCATCTTGATAGTTCCATTGTGGGTCCTCAGCAGGCACCACCGTGGTCCCGACCGGCAAATAATGGTCAGAGTTATGTACCTGATCAGTGTAGTCCCGAGCTGTTGAGGTGACGCGATCACAGTCTTTGGGAGTGAGGGTGGAAGTTAAAATCACGTGGAGGTCGTGTCATGTGAGCTCGTATGCCTGAGTGAGGTATCGAAACGCTTTGGTGTAGGCAGTTGGGTTGGCAGAGTAGGAGCCTAGGCGCTTTTCAATCTGGGACAGGTCCCCCAAGGAGAAGGGGACATGTACCCGAACCAGTCCCTCAGAACCTGCCACCTCTTGGAGAGGGACCAGTAACTGGGCCTGGGACCTGGTAACTGGAGGGCTGGTCCATTTAGAGGGCAGTGTAGGATTGTAAGATGGCGGTGAGGTGAGAGTAGGGAATGAGGTGGAAGGAGGGCAAGATGGCGGTGGCTGGGGCAGAGCTGGAAACAGAGGAGTCAAGTGTGATGTCAACAGGACTGGAGAAGGGAGGCGGTGCCTCTGTGGCAGTAGAGATGGAAGTGGATGGGGGAGGGGAGCTGACTGAACCCAGAACGACTGGAGCTGAGGACAAAGGAATTAGAGATGGCAGGCAGGAGGAAGAGCCAGATATAGGAGAGCCGGGACGGGAGGTAAGGCAGGAGCAGACACTGGAGGGGCCTGACCGGAAGAGGTGTGGGCACAGGAGGTCAAATAAGGAGGGGGTTGAGAAAGAGCAGACATTTGAGAAGAGGCAGATGGGAGGGGAGGAGAAGGAGGATTAGGAGCTGGATGGGGAAGGCCAAGGTCCTCCAGAGGATCTGTAAAGGAAGATTCCGATGCCAGGAGAGGCTGATAGCCCCTATCAGGGTATTTGGCCAGGAGGACCTGGGCCGAGGAACATCTGATACAGAGGTCTGGGCGGGAGCACAATGCCCAAAAGGCCTGGATATAGGGGACCTTAGACCATTTCCAAGTCTGGTGACAATAATTACTGAGATTGGTGAGGAGGCCGAAATCGAAAATTCCCTCGGGGGTCAGCAAGACTGATTGTCCAGAGGATATTGGGGCCAGGCCCGGGAGGAAAGGAAAATCAGCTTCCGTTTACGGATATCTTCGGACAACCCCAGAGTAGCCAGATTAGATATGAGACACTGCAAGGGGGTCTGAGCCTCAGTTTTAGAAAGCTGGCTTCCCATGGCTGCAATCTCCATTCCCAGGTCCCTAAACAAGCGAGCCTAGAATAGGGACGGAAAGGTAGATCTGCTTCCATTTATAGGGTTGGCAATCCAGAGATAGGGACGTTTCCCCTACACTGGAGCCAAAGGGACTGTGCCGGAGGGGTGAGCCCAGATGCAGCTGCGATTTTGGACTGGGCACCCCGGAGAGTAGGAGGAGAAGTCAGGGAAAGCAAGGGACTCACAGCGTTGTCTGAGGTCCTGGGGCCAGGTCCTATTCATGAGAGAGATCCCGGATTGGGAGAGGAGAGAGGAGCTTGCTGGGGCCCCACACCGTCTTCCTGGGTTTCGGCACCAAATGTAAGGTAAACGAAACCAGATCAGGTGAAATGGCAACAAAGGAGCCAAGAAAAATTTATTAGCACAATCACGGGCGAGGTTCACCGGTCCATGTAACTGTGGGCCAGAGAAGTCACACCCAACGAGATGGGCGACGGGTTTGTAAAGGGCACACTGAGAAAAACTATGAGGGGGATTGGGGAGAGCGATCACTGGTTGGGACAGTTGTCACGTCTGCTGGCAATTGGCTGAACGGGTTTGCTAGAGTTGCTGTAACAGGTACTGGCTGGCTTGCGGCTGGAGTCTTAGTTCCAGTTACTCATTTTTGCAGGCTCACTTTCACCCATTGTTCTCCTGGACCGGGATGGAGCCATCTTGTTGAGGCCCGCCCCGCCCTCAGGTACCTCTGGCCTTACACACCTTATTGTTGCTATGAGGCTATGTAACATTCAATTTAAGTCCAGCTGCAATGGAACTGACTTTTTCCAGTTCTGTTTTAAGGCCATGCTGAATCAAAGCACTCCACCCCGCTAAAAAAATTAAAAATATCAAATACATGGTAGTGCTCCCATGAATGATCATGGAGTTTGTCCTGAGTCATTGAAACGTCTTATTTAAAGGAAATGAGTTGGGCAGTCCTAAGTTGATGGGCCTGAAAAAAGAACCAGATGCCAGCTATAGCTTCTGGCTAGTCACCCCCAAGCATAACAGACCTGCAGGTTTCTGAACATTGTCCATAGTAGAAACCTGGTCATGTTAATGTTAAATTTGCTTGATTAAGGCATCCTGAAGTTGCATCTGCTTTTAAGCCTAATTATGGAACAGCTCATGAATGTAGAACATCTTCTGATGAAATTAGTATACAGATTGGTATTTCCATGGATAATACTACTCAGTTATCAATTTCTAATGGTTGTAGTTCCTTGTTTTAGGATCTGTTATGGAAATGATATATGAATCAAAGTTCAGGTCTTCATAGTCTGTGTATTCCTAGCTTCAATATCATTGATGACCCATGGTTTTTGTTTTTTGAGTTGGAGTCTCACTCAATCGCCCAGACTGGAGTGCTGTGGCCACTCCCAGCCACCACAGCCTCGACCTGCTGGGGTCTGGCGATCCTTCTGCTTCAGCCTTCCAAGTGGCTGGAACTGGCACGCTACCATGCCCGGCTATTTTTTTTTATTTATTTATTGTAGAGATGAGGTCTCACCAAATTGCCCAGGCGGGTCTCGAACCTGCAGGCTCAGGCAATTCATTCACCTCGGCCTCCCAAAGTGCAGGGTTGCAGGCTGAGCCACCAAGCCCGGCTGACCTCTGGTTTTAACAGTCAGAGAGAGATTATTGATTTCATCTACCATATATAGAATACATAGAGATGCAAGGGCAATTAAGATAAGAATAATAGCTGGTAGAGAAATGAGCTAAATCAGTTTATAAAATTTAATTGATAGCAAAATAAAAGTATTAACAAGCTTACTTCATTTTGTTTAAAGCTTCCATCTTAGTTGCCTGTCTGACCTAAGAATTACCCCTTAATGCCTATGTGTGATTACTGTAACATTTCCATGACCACAGACCTCCAGCTTTGTCTCCTTTGGGCAGGTTGTGTTGACCATTTCTTGCTGTCTGTTACAAAACTCCTTAGCCATAAGTTCCATGTAATTGTATGCTTTGTTAACTGAAATCAAATGTTATGCTTTTCAAAACCCCATTGCTACATTTTCATATTTTGTTCTTATATTTTGTTAGTGACCTAACCAAGATAATTCCATCATTTAATGATTCTTCTACCTTGTGTCTATGTAGCTGCCTTAAACTATATCTTGTTGGCAGAACTCCAGGGACTCTCCAGTCACCAGCTATACCTGGGACATGAAATTAATCAAAACTCCCTAACAATCAAAAGTTCCCATTTTGGTTGCCAAGTTGTTAGTTAATGGTTGCTATGGTCACTAAGTTGCTATGCAGCCAACATTGCAAATTTTACCTACAAAAGGTTGCCACAAATTGCACTAGTTTGTCAAGAGTTTTTCTGGTGTAAGCCTGCTCTTGACCCACACATTAATAAAGGACCCATAATTAATCAGACTCGGCATGCTGGTGTGACTTCTTCTCGCTTTCTTGGTCATAATAGTAGAATAGCTTACACTGCTTCTACTTTTGAGCATCTATAGGGCCTGTGTGAGTTAACTTAGTTGTTAGTATAAGGGAAATAATATAAAGAACTAATGAGCTAATTAAAAAGACAATTATTAGAGTATGGTCATGAAAATGTAGAAGTTCTTCCATAATAGGTGATGTGGCATTGTGAAATCCTAATTGAAATGGGTATGCCATAAAGATATATAGGATTCTAACCCCGGAATTAATTTTGACAAAGTTATATCTTTACTAGTATCTTGTTAATTAGGAAAGTCATAATGGATATGAAATTGGCTTGAAACAAGTTTGAGGGTTCAGTTCTTTCCTTTCTTGTCTATGTTTTTACATAGGTAGGTTCTTCGCATATGTGATTTGGCAGAGAATAGCCATGGAATCACTCAAGGTTTATAGTCGAGAGATCAACTGCTAGAACTTCTCGTTTTGAGACTAAGGCTTCCCAGACTATAAAGACTACAAGTATTACTACTGCTAGTGAGATAGATGAGATCATAGGTGAAACGATATTTTATGTAGCATATACGTCAGGAAAACCAGAATATGGTCAAGGTACTCCTGATAATCCAAGAAAATGTTGCAGAAAAAATGTCAAGTTACTTCCTACAAATGTAATTGATAAATGAATTTTAGCTCAGATTGAGTGAAGTGTATAGCCTGAAAATAGGGGAATCAGTGGACAAAGCCTCCTATAATAGCGAAGACTGCTTTTATTGAGCATACATAATGGAAATGGGCTGCAATGTAGTATGTGTTATGAAGGGCAATATCAAGTAATAAATTAGCTAACACGATTCCTGTTAGATCTCTGACTGTAAATAGAAAAATGAAGCTTAGAGCTCATAGCATGGTGAGTGATCATTTAATATTACCTCAAAGTAAAGTTGCTAATCAGCTAAATACTTTTACCTCTGCAAAGATATAGCAATGATGATAGTAGCTGATGTAAAATATGCTTGGGTATCTACATCTGTTCCTACTGTGAACATATGATGTGCTCATACAATGAAGCCTAGAAAACAATGGACATTATGGCCCATAGTCCAGAATAGTAAGTTACGATATAAGAAATTATTCCAAAGCCTAGAATAATATAGATGCAAACTTCTGGATGATCAAAGAACCAGAATAAGTACTGATAGAGGATAGGGTCACCTCCTCCGACTGGGTCAAAGAAAGTTGTGTTGAGATAGTGATCTGTTAATAGCATGGTAATTCCAGTGGCTAGGACTGCAAGGGATAGAAGAAGTAGGACAGCACTAATGATTACAGATTACATGAATAAAGGGGTTTGCTATTGAGATATAGCTGGAGGTTTTATATTAATAAATATAGTAATAAAATTAATTGCTGAATTTGCGATATACTTGCTAGGTGAAGAGAAATGATGGTAAGGTCTACAGAAGCCCCTGTTTGAGTTAGTTTCCTGCCAGTGGCAGGGGAATGGATGTGGTAAACAGTCCATCATGTACCTGCACCAGCTTTGACTATTGAGGAAGCAAGTAACAGCAAAAAGGAGGAAGGAAGAAGTCAAAAGCTTATGTTATTTATACATGGAAATATTATATTGGGTGCTCTGATCATAAGGGGAACTAGTCAGTTGCCGAAGCTACCAATTGTGATAGACATTACTATGAAGAAAATTATAAGAAATACATGGGGAGTAACAATTACATTATAAATGTGTTGTTCTCCTAATAGGATCAATAGACTAAGGGCTGTTCTGACTATTCCAGGTCAGGGACCAAATAGTAGGTACAGCACGCCTATGTCTTTATGGTTTGTTGAGAATAATCAATAGTTGATGAATATAAGTAAGGAGATCAAATGGTTGAGCAAGCATTAGACTGTAAATCTAAAGACAGAGGGTAAGCCTTCTTTTTACCAAAAACCCCGAGATGATACATCATATTGAATTGCGAATTCAGAGAAGCAGCTTCAATTCTATCAGGTCTTCTCCTGCCTTTTTTCTCCTTGGCAGTTCAAGTAGATTGAAGACAGTTGACTAGGGTGTTAAACTGTTAAGTAAGTTTTCATGGAATTGGAGCCCACCAATCTAGTTCAAGGACAACAGATATAAAAGTATGATTGCAGCCACAGCTTTGATGTCAATATCAAAGAGAAACAAGTGACTAAGCTATGTAAAGACACAGAGGAAACATATGCATATTGCTAAGTGAAATAAATCAGTCTGAAAAAGCTATATACTGTATGGTTACAACTATATGACATTCTGGAAAAGGCATGACTACAGACACATTAAATAAATCAGTGGTTGCCAAGGATTCAGGGGGAAGAGAGATGGATGGGTAAGTGGAACATGAGGTATTTTTAGGTCAGTAAAACTATTTTGTATGATCCTCTAATGGCAGATATTATGTATTTATCAGAATCCATAGAACTGTATAATACAGAGTGAGCCCTGATGTAACTGAGTACTTAAGTTAATAATAACTATTGGTGTTGCTTCATTGATTATAACAAGTATATTAGACTAATGTAAGATGTTAATAATTGGAGAAACTGAAGGCTGTTTTCAGGAAGGAAATAATGTGGGAAACTCTCTGTACTTTCTCTGAAGTTCTTCTATGGATTTATTTTTTGCTTTTTTATTCCTTACTTGTGTGAGTTTTAGTGTATTCTGTATTGTTCATCTATTTATTTTATTAAAAAGTTTAAATATTAAAAAATTCACTTATGACTATTTTATCTTCAATATCTTCAATATTCTCAAGATTCTGCTTTAATTCTCTAGAATGTATCTCTAAATGTAAATAAACTTGTCATTGATTAGTAAGTCTTATGAAGGTCATGCTGTCTTGGTTTATGCATGTTTTGTTTTGCTTCTCTTAGATTTTTCTCATCAGGCTGTAGAAATTTTGAGGTTAACAGTGGAATGTATAATTTTTGAAATATTTTATTATCACTAAGCAAGGTACCTAATTACTTTCCTGCATTTTTCTTTTGATTCTGATAACTTAATGTAGTAAATATTAACATCAGTGTCTTCATGAGGTATCTGAGGCTAAGTAAGATACCAGTGAATACTTAGCCAGTAAATGATAGAGCTAAGATGAAACCCAAATCTAACTTATTTCTACAACACTGTCATTGATAATTAATCTTCATGGTCTGTGGTAGGTTCTGCTTGTCATTTCAGCAGATCAATATGAAGTCATAGTTTTACAGACAAGTTAGTAATAGCTCACTGTGTTTCAAATGTTTTCTTCCTATTTTAATGCTATGTCTTGCTCCTCACCCCAGATAAGCTTCTCCACTTGAAGACACATCTTCAAATGTAAGGGGGTTCCCAAAATAAGTCAGACTATCTCCTGCAATGATACAGGCATCTGAGCCCATGTCTAAAATAATGTGAAATATCAGTCTTCAGTGTCCAATCTCATTCCTCAGTCAGTGGAATGGGTGATGTTGATATGTGAATCCTGTAATGTTTGTTGATCCTCTTCTCATTCTGTTTCCCACTGTAACATCATCTACTTCCTTCCTGTCTCACTTTTTATCTTAAACCTTGGGACCTGAGATATACTCTACAGAAGATATGGCTATGTCATTGACTTGCTGGCTCAAAAAACAAAGCCAGATGCTGAATCCATTGTTCAGTGGAGATCTCTCAACAAACCCTGCTTTCATTTTTCCTGAGGAGGGACCACACCAACAGGATTGCCTACAGTTACTTGGAATGAGACCAAGTGCTAATGAACCTGGACATTTCTGATTAATTTCAGAGCTTATAAGTTACATTTAACATTCAGACCTTTCATGATGGAAGTATCACAAATTCCCCAGCACTGTCCCCTCTAAAACACTGTTAAAACACCAAAGACATTCACATAAGACCCATAGGAATAGTTTATTGCATTCAGAAAAAAAAAAATCACAGTTTGAAGAAGTTCTAAGCAATAAGTACACAAAAGATGCCCCCATGGAATGTTCAGAAAGTTCCACAGTAGAGAAAGAATCCTATGGAGTTTATTACAGAGGCATGGCATGGTGATAATAAAATGAGAGGAAATAAAGGGAAAACAGACACAGGAAAGGACAATAGGGAACCCAACTAGATGTTAAAGTGTGGAGAGATTGGGGAAGGCATCACCACTCGTGGGATGGATAACAGGCTGGAGAATGTTGAAGATGGTTATTTTCACTGAGGTCAACAGTTGGAGTATTGCCAACTTTGTAAAGATATTCAAGCAGAAATTTCTTCAATGATCTCCTCTAAGAAATGCCATCACCTGTAGCAGGACACACATAGTTACTAAATAATTGAAGATGAATATTTTGAGCTATTTTATTCAAATTTCTTCCTCTTCTTTCTTAATCATTTAACTTTGTAAGTCTTTTAATATTCATCTGATCTTTCCAACTAGAGCTACATCTTATCTTACTCTCTAAGTGAGCATGAATAAGCAACCAAACCGAACTTTACCTTTTTTTTTAGAGCTTCCTATAGCACTTTTCAGACTAGAGGAGCAGAAACAGGTATTAACCTCTAAGATATTTTCATTTAATTCAATAAATCTACCCTTCCTCCAAAGGAAATGGGCCCTGGAAATGTTTCTGAACTGATGGTCGGCCTCAGGAAACATAGGTCAGGAAGTGCCTAAGTCTTGAGGCTTATTTCCTAAATCACTGCACTTAGTATTCTAATGTGAAACAATGTCTTAAGTACTGGAGATGATTTTCAAGACTGAAGATGTGGTATAGGTGCACATCTATGGAGGAGGGTGAGAGACCCTGAAGTTTTGAGATATCAGATGATGCTAATGTCTGCCTCATTCTAGCAAAGATAAATAAAGCGTTGTATCTATTTCTATCCTCTCTTTTAAAGGTATCACATGTCCTTTTCTATTTTGTTTTCCTGCCTCAGATACCTCTATATGTCTTCCTCCAACCACACCTAACCTACCTCCACATGCCTCATAGAGGCCCACGATGTTCTGCACCATTGTTTTTGCGCAATCCCTTAATGATGAAGATGGTTCCAATAATTATGCCCACCAGACCCACAATCAGGCCCAGGGCACACACCACATTCTCGGTAGTCTCTGGGAAGGGGGTTGGTGCATCAAACTCTAGGGAAAAATAAGGCAGAGTACATGATAATGAATGCAGAAGGGAATAATGCTTAAAATCAAATGTAGGGTACTTAGTAAAGAGAATAGTTATTAGTGCAAGGTGTGATAATTAGGTTTAAGAACCAACCTAGAAAAACTGCTACATACCTCATTGCTGAATGTCACTATGATTACCTTCAAAGTACTCCCCTTGTAAGGCTATGCACTGATGTCTGTGCTTAGTCTACTCGCCAAAACAATTTTGGAACTCTTTTTCTGGAATGGCCATCAGAGCTGTCTTTGTTATTCGTTGAGGTCTGATTGTTAAGTTCGCAAACTTGCTACTGTGCATTTATGTTAGCAGCACTGTACAAATATCTATTGGAACACCCTCCCTACTCACCTAATCTGGCCCCCAATGACTTTTTTCTTTACCCAAAGATAAAGGAAATAATGAAAGGAAAACATTTGATGACATTCAGGACATCAAGGATAACATGATGAGGACTCTCATGGCCACTTTGAAGATGGCCGTAGTGATATTCAGCAATGAGGTATGCAGCACTTTTTCTAGGATGAGTTCATGATCTTAATTGTTGGACCTCGTAGATGAAAGGAGAGGGAGATAGAATGACGTATTGAGGAAGTTGCAGATTAAATAGTGGAGGAAGCTGGGTATTGGGAGAAAACAGATAATACATGAATTGTAGCAGATGTTATGAGACAGGAAACTCTGGGTTCCAAAGTTCCAGACATAAGCATCATAGGAGGAAACCTAAAATACAAGAGATTGAGGATAATGCATACCCCAGTGCTTGAGACGAGGCTCATCCCAAGCCAAATGCTCCACTTTGCAGTCATAGAAGTCCTCAGTTGAGGGTAGGAAGGGGAGATAGTGGAACTTGCGGAAAAGGTGGTCTTCTCTGGGCAGGAAGACTGTCTCTGACACTCCGCTGGTGACAGGTTTTCCATTTCGAAGCCACGTGACATTGATCACCGGTGGGGAGAATTTATCGATGAAACAGATTAGGACATTGGGCTCTCCCAGTTCCACAGGGCTACTCGTGAGCACAGTTACCTCTGGAGATACTAGGGGATATATGACAAAAATTAGCCTTCACTGATTAGGCTTGACCCTCTCCTTCCCACACTGAATTGTAGTACAAATCTATCTAAAGACTCTAAAGTTGAAAAAAACAGTTGAAATTGTGTCCTGAGAAATCTTCTCAGATAACTATCTCTGATACCCTCTCTCATGAACTGGAGCCAATATTGAGATATGGAATATCCAAGGACCTCCTTTCTGCCTTCTCCAGCATGAACCCAGGGCAATGACTTTGTGAGTAACCATGGATGACAGAGACAAGACTTAGCACATCAATAAAGAAACAAAACCATAAAATTCTCAGACCTGTGGCATGAGAATTTTAGACTTGCTTATGGTAAGGTTAGACCTCTGGGAGGGAAAGGGGCCTCAATAAAATCTTGAATTTTTATTCACAATGATATAACACAAAGAAATGAAATGCTATTTTAAAGTCATGGATTTCCATATCTAGGGGTGGGGGGAGACAGAGAGAGAGAAAGAGAGCGAGAGAGAGCGCGAGAGAGATACCATTGGTGTCTGCGGTGTGGTTGGAGCGCTGAATCATGATTTCCAAGTTGGCTTTGTCCACGGCCATGTTGGCCAATGCACCCTGAGCTTCAAAGCTGGCAAATTGCCCAAATTCTTTAAGCCGCCAGATCGTCTCCTTCTTTTGCAAATCCACGTGGAAAATCTCATTGCCATCAAAGTCAAACATAAACTCGCCTTCTTTGTCAGGGGACAGATAGAACTCAGCCTGGATAATCACATGTTCCTCTGAAAATACAAGAAAGGGAGTTGGGGAGGCAGGTTTTAGGAGAGGGAAATTAATAATTCACATATGAGGGCACGAGGTGGTGGAGAGAAATTGGGCAAAGTGGAATGGAGAAGTGATGAAGAGTAGGAATGAGTGACAAGATGAAGTCTGGGTAAAAAACGCTGTGCTGAACAGAGCTGAGGGGGAACAAACAAGAAGGAGGCATATTAGAGAGGGCAGAGTAAAGGAGATGGAGGCTGAAAAACCCAGTCTTGTGAAGCTGCGGTTTAGCTCCATGTTACTAGCTGAGAAATGATTTTCTTTTTAGAAATCCTGTAGCAGCTCCTAAAAGAGAAATGTTCTCTCATTCTCTTTACCCAGGCATTACATATACTCAGGTCAGAATCTCAGACCATCTCTTTCTCAGAACTTTATACTCTAAGAAGAGAGAAACACTGTCTGAAAGGTTGGTTCTAAACTCTGGAATCAAATAAAATCTTGAATTCTTATTCAGCTACTTACCAAGTGATCTTGAACAGATTATTCTATTTATGTGTAGTTTTCCTATTTAGTTCTGCTATAGTTTTGGTTCTGTCTTCTTTTAAAATGATTAAATGAGGTAAGGTAAGTAATTTCCTAGTATGTCAACAGGCTTGTAACAAGCACTATTCACATTTTAGGGTCAGAAACTGCTTTGTATTTAAGGAACAAACCCATAGAAAATATAACTGAGGCCTAAGGTGACCAGGAAATTAAAAAGTGAGACTAAGCCGGGATCGGTGGCTCAGCCTGTAATCCCGCGCCTTTGGGAGGCTGAGGTGAGTGGATTGCCTGAGCCCGCGGGTTCGAGACCTGCCTGGGCAGCGAGACCTCATCTCTACAATAAATAAAAAAATCAGCCGGGCATGGTAGCGCATGCCTGTAATTCCGGCTACTTGGAAGGCTGAGGCGGAAGGATCGCCGGAGCCCAGCAGGTGGAGGTTGCGGTGGCCGCTCCCGGCCACCGCACTCCAGTCTGGGCGACAGAGTGAGACTCCAACTCAAAAAAAATAAATAAATAAATAAAAATAAAAAGTGAGACTATAGTATTGTAGAGCACCTTCTCCCTGGATCCAAACCCACAGAGAAGATCATGTTTGGATTGACACTGGCAACTCCACTTTTTATCTTAATGCTCCTTAAATTGAGACTATTATTATGGGACATATTATATTATGGCTGATATTCAGAATAGCCAACACCAAGGGAATAATCAACTTTAAAAAAAGGAAAGTTACAATTGGAGAATGTGTTGCCTCTATGGTGTGTACAGATGAGAGGGAGATTTTTTTTTCTCCTTAGTCTTCAGAAATAAAGTGAGAGATTTTAATGTTTGTGTATTGATAAATCTAGGGACTTATTTAGCATTTACATCTACACACACACACACACACACACACACACACAAACACACATACATTCTAGCCACTCCTTTCCAAACCAAGGAACGAGCCTCTATCTCTCACGGTAAGTATCTCCACATGGGGCTCTATCCAGGCAGTAGAAACCTACAACTGCCACAGGGGAGCTGGGAACTGAGTATTTCTACCTGATAGTCCACCTGCCACCTCCTGTAGGGGTCACTCTGGATGAAGAATACTTTTTCACAATATATCTTTACAAGAACACAACAGTTTTCTCTGAAGATGGCAGAAAATAATATAGACTCCCTGCTTCCTTATTCATTTTTCTACTCTCTTGAGAATATTACTAAGTTAACCGTGATCAAAAATCATGCAAGATCTATTATAGCATGGGGATTGGAATGGGTGGGCAGGAGATGGCTATAACTGTCCTAAGAGGCAGTAAATTAAATGCAATTCATATCAACATGCCTGCCCTTTATTCCTTCTTGAGTACATTTTTGCTTTTTTTGTGACTTCAAATACAATGTCAGTGCTCAACATATGCTGACAGAATTCATATGCCAAAAATAACTACTGTATCACGTTTTTAGCTAGCAATGCTAAGAATGTCTTATGTTTTTAAACTTAATTCTAACCAAATTATGTGTAGTTTTTAATTTTAAAAAATTTCCAGAAAGAAAAATTAAAGCAGAGCGATATAACTTGTTAATGCCTATCAGAAAAAATTCTCACCCTCTAAAGTTTGGCTTATCTCAAGTCAGTCATATTAATCAATATACAACTCAGTTTTATTCCTTTAAACTAAATTTGACTTACTTTAATTGGTGCCAAGTGAAAGACTCTTTCAAACGATAATTTATTATACTTTCTGTTTAGGCCTACATAATACCTGCCACACTTTTCTTTCACTACAAAGATTATTTTGCAAATGTCCAGTTCACTTTTCCAATGCTTCATAGTCTATTGTTTCCAGTTTTGACTCCCTCAGCACCTACCTTTGATAGCCCATGATTTCTGAGGGCTCATCAGGACAGCCATGAGGAAAAGTCTTAGCACAGGAACTCCACTTATGGCCATTTTCTTCTTGGATGCTTTGGTGGGGGTCAGCAGAGCTCAGGTGTGAGGCAGATCAGACTAGAATAAAATAAAAGAGAATTCGGGGTGTAATAGAGCCTGATGTAATTAAAATTCTAATCAGTTAGGCTTTAGCCAATCAGAAAAAACTTTGAGATGACACTTCTGTTGCTAGGGGAAAGGTTCTTGCAAAGGTCCCAGTTAGTTAAAGAAAAGTTCTTCAGCAAACAGAACAACCACCACAAAGTTTTTGAGAATGTCGGCCAATCACTTACAGAATCTTTCATCCCAATTCAAGTTCTAGAAAGGGATATAACTGAAGCACATTAATGGGAATAGAATCAGTGGAAAATCCTAAAGTGAGAGCTAATCATGCCTCTGTGCTGTGACAGTTGGGGATTTTATTCAAGAGACAACATATCATCTAAAGAGCAGGTAGACTGTTGGCTTGTGGAGAATGCTTGACTTTTGGCCATTATGAGTGACAGAACTTCATTTAAGAATCTGTTTATTACTTCGTGCTTTTCCAGTGTCCTAGACTCCAATTTGACCAACTCAGCCTAAGAGCTTGGGATGGCTGGCATTGTGTTATATGTAGAGAATATCAGAGGAAAAATTCTAAGTTTCAAAACTCTCAAAGCTAGAGAAGGATGGAAAACTATACTTTGGAACATAGGTAGTGGTTGATGGGAACTGTGGGCTGTAAAAGGGGTACTTTTTCCTAATGCCTACCATTTAAAATATGACCAAATATTAAAGTTGACTGTTAAGAACACCCCTTATTTGAAGACTCAGGTCAAAGAATATGATAAAAGTATATTGGGCAGAGATTAGTTTACCAGGATCACTAAGGATAATAATTTACAGGAGGGCTTTACTATTCCTTTCCTCAAGATTATGAAAGTTTTTCTCCCTTCATATAATTATTAAAATTCTGATCTATGCCTGAGCCCACAGGTTCGAGACCAGCTTGGGCAACTTGGTGAGACCTTGTCTCTACAATAAATAAAAAATTACCTGGGTGCGGTAGCACTCACCTGTAGTTCCAGCTACTTGGAAGGCTGAGGCGCAAGGATCGCTGGAGTCCAGCAGGTCGATGCTGGGGTGGCCGTGAGCGTGCCACTGCACTCTAGCCTGGGTGACAAAATGAGTCTCCAACTCAAAAAAAAATTCTGATCTAAAGAATGTGTGTTGATGTTCAATATAGAGAATACAGATAGGTAAGAGGCTCTAACTCTGTTTCTGAAAATATTGTGCAATAGAAAGAAAAATGTTAAAACACACATAGAAAGGACTAGAATCCAAATAGTTCCAATAAACAGTGACTTGGTGGTGAGGGAGTCCATCAGATCATGAGCCCATTGTTCAATCTACTTAGGGTGGGTTTTTAGGGCAAATTATAAGGACAAATATTCTATATGTTACTAATTATCTAATCATATGTAAGGGCTTGACATTAACTCTTAGATCACTAAGATGAAACCCATAGTATGGTTCTATCCTAAAATTTTTCAAGAATGCATTTCTTAGAGGCAGGAGAATGGGCCAGAGGAGAATCTACACTATCAACCTGTGCTTAGTGTCTGAACTTATGACTTAGGTTTATCATCTTTGCTGGCTGCCATAATGCCTTATTTTTAAAAGCTTCTTAATAAATATATGATACATTTTAAAATGTTTTACGCAGTGTAATAGCACCTTCAACCCAAGGTGTTGCTCAGCAACTTATGACACTGTTTAGTCCTAGAACACTGATTGGTTCTCCTCATGAGATTACTAAATTTGGGATACTTGAAAAAAAAACTTTCAGTTCCCTTTCTCTACAATAGAAGAGAGGTTCCTATTTGGACACTACTCATGGTTCTCTATTCTCTCCAAACTATAGCTTCCTGTGTGACTGAGGGAATTTCTGAAGAGACCTGATTGAAGTCTGGTGACATTACATGATGAGGCACCACTATACCAGTTAGAATTCAGTCAGGAAACAGGAATCCCTGAAGAGACTATAAACAGAATTGAATCTATTGTAGGGGATTATTCCTTAAAACTGTTAGGAAGTCTAGAGGAGTACAAATCAGTGCAGATCTTTAACTCACATTTGTGAAACCTTGTGCCCACTGCGTGAGCCAGCTGTAACCAACCTCCACTTCCCAAATCCCATTATATTAAATTTCACTGGAAAAATGTATGTCACATTCAGAAACCTGGGGGAAAAGGGAGCCTAGGAGATGTAGTATTCTTGCTTCTATTCCCTAAGATGCAGACAGACCCATAGATGCAAATGGAAATTTATAAAAATTACTGTGTGTGTGTGTGTGTGTGTGTGTGTGTGTGTGTGTGTGTGTATCTCCACAATAGCTCATTCTGGTTCTCCCCATGGTGCTAAGCATAAACCCAGAGGGTATATACTTTTGGAGTAATAGGGCAACAGGTTAGGGCTTAGAAATGAGATAACTTTCACATGGGGCCCATATCAAGTTTGTGTGGTGTGAGTTCTGAGAATCTTCAGCCCCTTCTTTTAGTTTCCCTTCAATGGCTCTGCCTTTTTCTCTTGCACTCAGGGTCTTCATGGTGTTTCCTCCTACTGAGGACTTCCTTTTAGAGGTGCTGATTTAAGCATCTCTTTCTCAATTCACCATACAATAAGCTTTTCTTGTTCTGTGTTGCTATTCCATATCCTGAGGGTGGCAGAAGTTAGTCCACTGAAATAAATTTGTAACAGAATGAAAGCTGCCAACTTTTGATATCAACAAATGTGATAGGACAGTGAGTAAGTGGACCTTCTGGCATGTTCTATGTGAATAAAGGGCTCCCAGATGATTGAGCTCATCTTTATACTGAGAGGATGACAGTTTGAGATTTTGATTTATTTTCTGTTCACCTCTTCTTGAAACCTGATGCTTCAAAGAGCAGCATTCTCCTTACCTAGACCTCCAATGGTGTGAAATTACCCCCTTTTACTTGAGTAGTCTTTAGAGATTTTTTTTAAAAAATGCAGGTTTCTCTTTGTATCCATGTTTCAGGATATTTCCCTGACAATCAATCACAAATTTCATTGCTATAGCTTGAGCATCTGTAGTTATATTGTTCTATAGTTCTTTTTGTCTGTTCTGAAAAGCACTAGCCGAATCTTATAATTGAGAAATTGTGAAAGATTGGTGATCAGTTTGAAAATCATCAAAGAAACCTAAGAATGGTTGTCTCTAACAGCTGCTCCCATATGGCCAATCAATGACTTTATTTACTCACTCAGTACCAACTGTTCCTTAGACTTTCCAAAAACATGTTTTCAGGGTTGCTCACACCTGTGTCATCTTGGCCATTCCAAAGCCAGTATAAATAATTAGGATATAGGACATTCTGATGCAAAATTGTTCTCATCTTCTGAAAAAGTGCATGCATCTTCTCTTAGTCACTCTCTCAAGAATAGGGAATTATCTTATCCAACCATTCAAGTAAGATGGAGTCCAGAAACTGCAAACTTAAAAATTACGTTCTATTACATGAGGTCTAGACTGTGGAAACTTATCAAGGTCTGAATGATTTCACTTACTTACTTACTTACTTACTTACTTATTTGCTTACTTTGAGTTGGAGTCTCACTCCGTTGCCCAGACTGGAGTGCAGTGGCACGGTCCCCGGCCACCACAGCCTCGACCTGCTGGGCTCCGGTGATCCTTCTGCCTCAGCCTTCCGCGTAGCCTGGAATTACAGGTGCGCGCTACCACGCCCGGCTAATTTTTGATTTATTGTAGAGACGCAGTCTTGCCAAGTTGCCCGGGTGGGTCTCAAACCCTCGGGCTCAGGCAATCTACTACTCGCCTCAGCCTCCCAAAGTGCTGGGATTACAGGCTGAACCTCCGAGGCCAGCCTGAATGATTGTACAGAATTTAGATGTGTGTGTATGCATACGTCTGTTTGTGTATTTGGGTGTGTGTGTTGGGGAAAGAAAATTGGAGATGACTCTTTTCAAATCAGTGTAATTATTATGATGTTTATTTACACACTAATTTAAAAAATATGACTATCATATTCTATATTCGAGGTATTGTTTTTTGTTTATTTTTTAGAACATTTGAAGTGTACAAATGTAATTGCTAGTGTTGAATAAGTACCAAGTTAAATTGTTAATCAAACTGAAATTCATTATGTCTGCTATTGCCCCTTTAAAGATTCTTGTTATAGATGCCATTGCCCTACTATTGAGTAGGAATTATAGCATACCACTTGAATTATTTGCTCAATTTTAATTAATATACCATCCTATAGTTCCACTAAGTTGCAAAACATATCTTAGTTCAACAATTAGACTGTTTAGTACTATGTAATAATCAAAAGTCCCAACTTGACTTAAGATGGGTCTTTTTCTATTCTCTGTAGACATTGTTGCAGGCAGGAGTGAACTCGGTTGGGCTATGACCCATATGGGGTGGGCTTAGAAAGAGGAGGGAAGAGAAAAGGCCAGTAATGTCTTACTAGAAATGAAATTTTTGTATTCTCCAGGTTAGATGATGCTCACAGCAAGATTTTATCTTGTGTAAACTTCTGTAGGCTTTTCAGATTCCTTTATGGCCCATGGCTAGTGTATAAGATATACTAAAATATCCTTGGTACTCACAAACTCTGGGAGCGCAGGAAATTCCTAATGCACTCACCCTTTCCAGGATCTACCACTAACTAGTCCATCTGACCTATCACTAGGCTTCTGGTGGAATCGGAAACTAATTCCATCATTCTCAATCACTCAACTTCCTGTCAGGCAGAGACAATTCTTGGTCCCCCTAGACAACAGCTTCTCTAAATTCGAGGCAAGTAAGTTAGCCCCTATTTCACATACATGATAAGGTAGAAGAGAAAATTCATAGTAAAGAGCAGATCTATTCAAGGATGTCACAAATCTGCTCCATCCCGTACTCTCTGATCACCCTCTGGTCAGTAGAGAGACAATAACAGAAATTTTTTTCTCATTATTTCATTTGCAAATTCTGCAAAAGTGGTGAAGAACAGTCTCATGAATCCATAGATATCTATATTAATGGCCCTTTAGATGAAATTGAAAAAAGAACATGAACATTTTAAAAAAGGCAACAAACATTATGTGAAGAAATATAAATCACAGTCATTGTCACTGGTCACATAAACATAATTATAACACAGGAAATGAGCAAAGAACTAGCAATGCTTTTTTAAGTCCAATTTTCTTACAGGATAATAGAGAAGAGTAGGCATAAAACATGGTTCTTGTTAGATTAAACATTACTCAGGAGTCTCTCTGATAAATAAATCTGAGTTTATTTCAGCCTTTTTAAAGTATCTTGTTCTGTTTCCCACAAGTAAAACTGATATTTGAGTCATCAGACATTTCCGTCCTTTGTCCAATAGTTTAGCATTACAGTGTCAATGTACTTGCAAGCTACTGAAAGACATCTATTCTAATCTGCTACTTTCCCCTGAAATAATCGTCTTCAGTTGTAAGGCACAAATGCTTACAACTGAAGATCATTATTTCAGGGGAAAGTAGCAGATTTTCTATAAAGACCTTTCCCTTTAGACAGGAAGGAATTTAGGGACTGGATTTCTGAGAACTGACCATGTCCAGATAATAGCACCACCAGACAATAATCATTTCTGCCACCTTTTCTCTGGGCATATACAGCATTATTTGGAAATGTTTGTCTATTTAAGCATCATCCCTAAAGACTATGTAAATATCTATATAGTAGCACTCTCATTTTTTAAAGCTATAATTGAGGATAAGAAACTAAAAACTTAAGACAGTTTATTTATTGTGTTTGATCAGCAATCATTGTATAGGGCCTGGGTTCAAAACACACAAAACACTTAATATAAAGAAGTTAGGAAGAAGACAAAAAATGTGAAGATGAGAAGTTAAGAAATGTGAAGAATGAATTACTAAAGCCTCCTAGCTATTTGATTTGGTGTGAGAAAGGTGGTAGAAAATGATAGAAAAGCACTTAAGTAGTTGCACAGTCATAAAAAATAATGAAATCATGTCCTTTGCAGCAAAATGGACAGAGCTGGAGATCATTATCTTAAGTAAACTGACTCAAAAACGGAGTTTAGTTAAACACTGAATGTTCTCACTCACATGTGAGAGCTAAACAGTCAAAAATGGAAATAATAGACAATGAGGATACCAACAAAGGAGAAGGGAGAGGAAAGAGGGGGCTAGGGTTCAGAAACTACCTACAGGACATAATGTTCACTATCTGAGGAATGGGCCACCTGAGACCCAATCCCTACCACTACACAATATGTTCATCTGACGAATATGCATGTGTACCTTCTGAATCTAAAATTAAAAAGAGAAAAAGATTTCAAGACTAAATCTTATGAATGAATAAAGGACACTTTCACAAAAGCTAAAAGTCAAAAGGGAAAGGTAGCTTTTGTTGGCATTGAGTTTAGCATGGGCCAAGCATAGTGTGTGAAAGGGCATAACATGCATTTAATATACCAACGAAAAGACATAATGTGGGTTTAATAAATTCAATCAGCAGACGTTTTAACATTGCCTAAATCTTGTGTTTTTCTAGCAGTTCACTTAACTTACCTTCTAATCATTAGCCAAGGACAGAACCATTTTCTTACAGGTAACTATTGATAATTGTTTTACAACCCCCTCCCCAGCTTGTTTTGTACAAACTGACTTTTCTATTTCCAGTATTTACCTCCACCCATAAGATCCAAGTTAACCTAATCAGCCCTTTGACCTACATGACATAGATCCCATCACCATGGCCCCAATCATGTAACTAGCCCACCCATCTACCTACTGTCCATCTCCTGACGTAATTACCTGTGCTTACCTGCCCCTTTGAGATGACGAGGAGCAGATCACCACCCAATCACCTGAATGACCTTCCCCCATCAAGGGGAGCATTTAAAGGCATTCTGCCTCAAGTAGCCAGTGGCCTTTGCTTTACTTGTGTGGTCATGTGCTCTTTGAGCTGTGGCTGCCGCTATGTTTCCTAAGCTCTGACCCCCTCTCCTTCCTTGGAGAGGCAAATCTCCTCTCTCTCACTTACTTTCTAAATAAACTATACACACACATCCCTGGCAGGTCTGACTTAACATTCTGGAGGCCCCTCTGGGAGTGTGACCTAACTGTGTGAGAAGAAAATTTGTTATTACAATAGGATGGGAAGAACATGAGACATGAGTAGATAAATGATATCTAAAGAATAAATAATTTCAAGACTTAGGATAGTACAGATAGTCCCCAATGTATGATTTTTATGTTTTGACTTACAGTTTTTTGACTTTATATGGGATTAGGTATTAAGTGCATTTTCAGTTTATTATAGTCTCAACTCATGACGGGTTTATCAGGGCATAATCTCATCGTAAGTCAAGAAACATATGTATATAAGGAGTGGTCAATAGAGAATAATCTGATCTAGATTTCTGAACTCTGAAACTTGGAATGCAGCAAAAAATGAGAACTATGCTAGAGAATTGTTATTGGTTTTACAGAAATTATTTTTGGAACACACTTTCTCTCTCAGCCATTAAAAATACTACTATTACTAATTAATATACTAAATCTTATCATTATATTTACTAGATAATAATTATACTTCCATTTTATTATGAGAAAATCAAGTTGTAAAGAAGTCTAGTGTTTTGGTCAAGATCTGCTTACAAAGTGGGAACTGTGGTATTCTAAATCAAGTCTCTAATCTTGTAGACAGTAGTATGTGGAGTATAAGAACGAGTTGATTCAAAACATTAAAACTACTCCAACCACAAACATATTTTCAGGTGAGGATGTCAGTTGTACTACTCTATAGGTAACCATTTCAGAGATTCTCAGTGTTAGGCACGGAGGGTTATGGTTAGGAGGGTGTGCCAGAGGTGCGCGCTGGTAACCAGAGATCCAAGTAACACAAAGATTCACAACACAAGGAGGTGAAGAAAGAAAAGCTTTATTCAAAAAGAGATCTCTTCCCACATGTGGCCATCTGGGGTGCAATCTGATGTCTCATGGAAGATACAAAAAATTGCACAAAAGTTAGATTAAAAAACATAGTTTATTTAAAAGCAAATTAGAGGGAGAAAGAGAAGATTCACCTCCCCAAGGTGGGGTAGGGGGTCAAAGCCAGGAAGCATGCAACAGCCATAACTCAAAGAGCACATGACAACACCAGAGTCTGGCAAGGGCAATGACCAGTGGCTGGTTATGGTTGAGTTATTTTAACCATTCCCCTTGATGGGGGAAAATCATTAAGATGATTGGTTGGTGGTCTGCTCCATGTCATCACGAAGGGGCAGGCAAGTGCACGTACTCATGTCAGATAATGGACAGCATGCAGATGGGTTAGTCACATGATTGCTGTCATGGTTAGGTCTGTCTGAGTTACATAGGTCACAAAGGGACCTACTTGGGGGTTTGGGCCCAGAGGGGTTTTTCCTGAAAGAGGCTTTTGTCAGACATTTGCAATTCAAAAACTCCTTGACCAAGGGTGGTCATATTATCACTTTTATGGCTTTGGCCAGCCAAAGGGTTATCTTTGACCATCCATCTTGACGAGGAACCTAAAAGTTTACTAGAGATTATTATGCTAAACCATGAATTGAAAGGTTGAGCTGTCCTGGTCTTGTATCTGAGGGAGATTTGTGTGGGGGTGGGTGGTGGAGGGAGCACAGGCTGCTGCTTGGCCTGCAGTAGGATGTCTGAATGCTTTCTAATAGCTAAAAAGACCAAACGAAGAATAAGGTAAGTTTCTTATAGGTTTCTATAGGTACCACCTTTCACTCAGGAAACAGCTTTCTCTGGATTTTCTAATGCATAGTAAAAATGGGACTAGACCTTCCTCTTGTGGTCGATAGCATTTAATTCTTATACATGCTTTTGACTGAGTATTCATCTGGCTTAAGAAAGTCCAAGGATTTGTAAATTCAGAATGCTTTAACTCATTTTTTTCCTTCTTATGTACATGCTAAAAAATTCCCAGCTGCGTTTCATCAAGTTAGGTTGCTTAAGTGGTCTATAATTTTAAAATATTTAAAGTCTTTTTATATCACCATATTGAACAAACACACAAAATATAGAATGCACTTCTTTTAAATAATTTGAAAATAATGTATTTAAAATGGAAAAAAATTAACTCTATATAATTTTGAACTTTGTGGATAAATGCTTAATAATATCCTTTATACTCCATGATAAAATTTAATCTTAGGCTAATTTTCTAACTGTTTTCCAGAAATCTGATAGAAGAGGAAACTCAACTGGATTTCTAGATAGCCTTTCTTGTGGTAAAAATGGCTTCCCATTGGCAATTTCTTTCTTGATTGGGAATAATATTTGATGAACCACAACAAATGGTGGGAACCCAAAGTCTGAGCATCTCTGAATGCAGTGACCCTTGTCACTGAGCATACCCTTGCAGGAATTCTGGAATCTATGTCTATTACAAGAGGTACTGGCTCCTGTGTGTCATGCGGATTCTAAGTCTTGGGGGACTTCTCTTTCATAGGTGCAAATTCAGCTACTTACCGCTAAGTTGTCACTTGGGGGATAGGACATGGTGAAATTAGCACTTAGACTAAATTATGAAATGCTGTAAAAAAACTTTTCCCACTGAAAAGAGATATCTGATGCTGTTCCGTTGGCATGCTCTGATTCCTGTCTGATATCTTTCTAAGTGAATCTGAGAGCCAAGTATGGCCTATGGCAATCATGTGAGTCTGAGTAATTAAACCTAAGAAGCACCTCCCTCCACTTGGGTCTTGATCTATGGACAATTTTTAGCTCTTTTAAAAATATATGTAGATATATATGTGACATAGTGTGTGTATATGCATGGAACATATACACACACATATATATACATGGAATACATATATAAACACATATACATTTTTTCATGATATTTTTAAAAGAATCTGCATATTTTTATGGCTTTGTTATAATCTCAAACTGTTTTACTTTTGTTATCAAATTAACTTCCCTGAAATAAACATATTGTCACCACCTAAGGACAGAAGTACAATACTTTAATTTGTATCAAAAAGATATTACAGTGAGAGATTTCTGGTTCCAGAACAAGATGGAGTAGATGCAATTCTTCTATTTCTCTTGTTAAGTACAACTAAAGACCATGGATACTAGAGAAAAGAAGCAGATTGATCTCACATCTTGGGACTGAAAAATGATATAGTGGTGAGTTCCCTGGGTTTTCTTTTTGCCTAATTTGTCCAGGAATGGATGCTGGATAAACTGGAAAACACCAAAAGGTACAGGTAAAAATGTCCCAAGAAAAGCATGCTTTCTTCATGCAAAGGAACAGAAAAAGGAGGCCTAGTTAGGCAGAATACTTAGCCAATAACCACACTACTCCAGTCAAACACCACAGAAAAATCAGCCTCAGTCAGCAAAGGCCAAGTGAGGAGCTTAGACTTATCCATTGCATGGTGGTAATGAGGCATTCCATGAACCCACCAGGCTTGTGTCAGAGGAAGCCTGCTAGGCATCCAGGACTTTCACCACTGCCTATCAGTAATAAGTTATCTCCGTTTTGTGGTGTTAGTGAAGTCTATGTGAAGAGCCTGGACTTCCATCCACCCAGTAAGGAGGCACTTATTCATTCTATCAGGCTGTTGTTAGAGGAGGCCAAGTTGAAAGCTGGGATTTTTGTCACTGCCCAGATGTAAAGGAGGCACTCTTACCTTCCTGGTGTCAGTGGAGGCCATGTGGGGGAACGGTGATGTGGTGTCCCTAACCCTCCTGTCAGGATTGTGTAAGTGGAGGCCTAGTAGGGAGCCTGAATTTCTATACCCACCCTGTAGCCACAAGACACCCCTGCAAGAGAGTCTTAAGTTCTAAGTTCACCAGGGACTGAACTGTCAGCATCTTGATCTTGAACTTTGCAGGCTCCTGAACTGTAAGAAATGCAGCAGGTCCTCCAATAGTGTTTTGTTCAACATTGCTTTGCTACAATCTTAATGAGAAAAGAAATGGATTCTTGGCCAAGGTCACTGTCAGTATGGAGTTGGCACAATCTCCCCATGTATGTGTGGAATTTTTGGAATACTTCTGCTTTCTCTCACATTCCAAAGATGTGCACATAAGTTTAATTGGTGGGTCCAAGTTGTCCCAGCAGAGTGATTGTGGGTGTGTGGGTATGTGGGAGTGCATCTTGCAATGGATGAAATGGCATCTTGTCCAAGGTTGATTCCCACCTTGCCCTTGAAGCTGTTGAGATAGGCTCCTGTTATCTGTGACCTTCGACTGGAATGCACAGCTTGGAAAATGAATGAGTGAATGGATACCAATTATTGTAAAATAAAAATTGGTAAAATATATGATAACCCTACAAAAGTGTAGCAATAAATGGATGGAGTACAAACGCTCTCAGTGAGTCCACCATAGTTATTATTGTTTGTTTTTGAACTGTGTGATAATAGAAGGCACTCCTTACAATTTCCCCTTTGCAAACAGTCCTTGGTTTAACTTACCACCACTGTGACCATGGGTACTTACTAATTTACCCAACATTGGGTAAATAATTTTCTTACTTGTTATAAATCCCTTTAAAATGTGTTTATAGCTCACATTTATTTTAATGTTTAATATTAGAGGTGTTTGGGGTTTTTGTTTAGAAGTTTGATGATATTTGTTTAATTAGAAATATGTTGTAGGAACTTAAATCTTGTTTATATCAATTAACCTAGGGTAAAACTGATTTTGTTATATATCTTTTTGCTTGAAGTCACAGTTTCCAAAAACTGTTGATGATGTTACATGAAGACTTACTGTAAATGTCTGTTGTTTAACCAATTCAGTCTGGCTGTCAGTGCAGCCAAGTGAAGTGCCTGGAATTTTACAAAGATCACAATGGTGGTTATAAGAGTCTATACATATAATATATATAATAAAGTAGAAAACTACATAAGCACATCATATTAATGTCAATTTTTTGGTTTCAGTATAGCCCCATATTTATATACAGTGCAATCATTGGGAGAAACTTAATGAAGAATAAAATAGACCTTTATGCACTATTTTGCAATTTCCTGTGACTATGTAATTATTTCAAAATTAAAATTAAAAATTATAATGCATATTACCTTTTTTCTCTCAACTTTTTTCTTTTTTTTATACCCCCTTCACCTTTGAACAAATCAATGTTTACCTTAGCAGTAAATGTTTCTCTGCACTCTCAACAACATTGAATATTCATTATTTTTAGATTTTTTTCAAAAACAACAGACACCTTTGACTTATGATGATTCTGCTTACAATTTTTGACTCTACAATGGTGGAAAAGCAGTACTCATTCTGTAGAAACGGTGCTCCAAATTTTGAATTATGATCTTATCTGAACCAGCAATATGTAGTAAAATATTCTTTCACAATGCCAGGCTGCCTCAGCCACACAATCATGAGAGCAAACAACCCACACTTGAAATTTTCAACCTACAATATTTTCAAATTGCAACAAATTTATGAGGAGGCAACTATTACAAGTGGAAGGGCATCTGTATTACACTGCAAATTTCACGCCATGGAAAAATACTTGCTTATTTTGTGTACTCACAAGATGATTCAATCTGACCCAGATTTACAAGAAAAAAAAAAGCAGAAAGAAAACAATCAAAGTATTTTAAGCCCAGAGATATGTAATACAGTGATACAAAGCTTTGCAAAAGTTTTGTAAGGACAGAAACAGCAAAATTATGCTTTCAGAGATCAGGCACTGCAGGTAGCTACTACTAGCCCTGCAGGCAGCAAACAGAACCACCCTCCTGACAGCAGCTGCTGCTTGCTGTCGGAAGCAAAATGACTGCATTTTCCACCAGCTTTCTGATCACAAGTGAATGCCTCTGAAAGCGAGGCACTCTGGAAAAGCAATTTCCAGGCTCCAGCCTCACATGACACTGAAAAGAGCACCAAAGACAATGTCAAATATCTCAAATATTTACTTATGAATAAATATATATACTCTTTCTAAAACTTCCTCTGTACATTTACTTTATTTGTGTTTATTATATCTGATGAATTTTTATCAATTTAGTAACTTACTAATTCTATAGTCAATAGAAATATTAAACCTTCTTATAACACCAGGTATAACAGTATCTGATACAGCAAATCTTAAAAGTTATTAATCCAATATTACCTCGTGGGTTTTAATTTATATGAAACTTAGTAATGTAGAAATAAATGATCAACCAAATGAGAAAAGCAAAGGTTATTTATTCTGAACTGCTATAGCAAAGGAGTCAGCCACCATCACTTGCATTTTTTTCAGAGACTCAAAGACAGAGAGAAGAGTGGGAAACTTTGTAATGGAAAAAAAGGCTTAAGGTATGCCCTGATTGGAGGCTATTGTCATGGGGAAAGTGTAGAGTGGTTCACTAGAAGCAGAGTAGCCTATGTAACTGGTTAGGGGTGCATGTTTGGCTTTCCTGTTTGGCCCTAAGTTAAAAGCAAGCACAAATATTGGGGGAACTATCAGTTATCAATCAAGTCAGTCATTTTCTAACAACTGTTAAAAAAGTTATTGTTTTGCCTCCTGAATTGTCACTAGAGATAGGAATCTGGTTTCCTGCAAGTCTGACTTACAGCAGGCTGTTTTCTTTGCTTATTTATTGTAGATAAGTGGGCTAGTTTCCTGAGCAGGTTGCTGCAGGTTGTGAGTCAGAGGCCTGTTTTTCTATACTGTATAACCATTGTTTGTTTCTGTATTCAGTCTTTCAGTAAACACAATTAAAAACTGTATTCTCGTTTTCCACTCCAGTATAGGACGCATTAGATCTCAGCAGTGCAATTCTCTTACTGACAACAACTAGAAAACCAAGAACGAATTTTAAAACTCCTATTTTTTAAAGGCATCGTTAGCTAAGAAAGCTTATAGGACAAAATGAACTAAAATTCCAGAGAAGAATTATTCAATCATAAGCTGATGTTTGTATATCACATTTTCTCTTAGTGACACTTGCTGGTTGTGAGTATAAGGCTACAAATCTGGGTTTATCTCAGACGGAAGTTTACTGCTGAAGTGAGGTCAGTGACAATTATGGGGGTGGAGTGACATAATTAGAAAATGGAGGGACCTCAGACACTCTAATTTCTTCATAACACTTTCATTAAATTCTGATGTTATGTGAAAAGTAAAACAAACAAAAACTCAAGTGACAACCTCTGAAAGACAGTGCAAAATGTCTTACTGTTCAGTGGTGTTGAGGAAGCAAAGACATACCATTGGGAAGGGGCCTAAAACAAAGCAGGCATGAAATAAAATTTGGGGAGGAAGTGGTGAATTGATACTCAGCTCCTACTGATCTTGAGTGCTTGCTGGAAACTAAGAATCCATTTTTGGCTTCTGACAATTGGCCACTCCCAAGAATTAAGAAAATAGTAGATATTTTGTCATTTGCTGTGGTACTGAAATGACATTTGAAGTTAATGACCTCAAGCACACAGCAGGTATCCTTTTAAAAACATTTTGTTAAATTTTGAAGATGCATTGAGTAGAAGACTAATAAGCTAAGCTGAAAATTTCTGAAATTCAACATAAATCTTCAGCCTTTCATGACTGAGAAGATGAAAGCTATTAGGGTTTTCATTAAAAGCCATGGAGGATCATGCGTTAGAAAGAGATAAGACTCTAGTACAGTCATATATCACTTAACTCAGGCAGTTAAGTTCTGAGAAATACATCGTTAAGTGACTTTGTTGTGTGTGAACATCACAGAGTGCACTTACACAACCCTAGATGGCATAGCCTACCATACACCAGGGCTACATTGTGTAGCCTGCCACTCCCTACAGTATGGTACTGTATTGAATACTGTAGGATTGTACCACAATGGTAAGTATTTTCGTATCTAAACATACCTGAATATAGAAAAGGTACAGTGAAAATACAGTGTAAAAGATTTGTAAAAAGGTACACTTCTATAAGGTACTTACCGTAAAGGGAGTGGGACTGGAAATTGCTTTGGGTGAGTCAGGGAGTGAGTGTGGGCCTAGGACATTATTGTACGCTACTAAACTTTATCAATATTGTATACCAAGGCTACAAAAAATTTATGAAAAACATTTTTCTTCAATAATAAATTAATTTTAGCTTACTGTAACTTTTTAACTTTATAAACTTTATTTTTTAAACTTTTGGGCTCTTTTATAATAACAGCTTAAAAAGCCCAAACACATTATACAAAAATATTTTCTTTTCTTATTCTATGAGTTTTTTTATTTAAAAATTTAAATTTGTATTGTTTATTTTTTTGTTAAAAATGAAGACAGAAACATACACATTAGCCTAGTCCTACGTAGGGTCAATATCACTGTCTTTAACCTCTGCATCTTGTTCCACCAGAAGGGCAATAGCACGCATGGAGCTGTCATCTATGGTAACAGTGCCTTCTTCTGGAATACCTCCTGAAGGACCTGCCTGAGGCTCTTCTTGAGAAGGAACCACTCTTCAAAAACAGGTCCATGGTGGCTTGCTTGATTTCCTTCTTTCTTTCTTTTTTAATCATAGATTTGCTTGTAAGGGGATAATGCACCATGAGCATTCCTTTCTATTAATGAAAGTCTTTCAATGTTGGGGTGCATGCTTTCAGACTTTTTGAGAATCTTGTTGGGGTCTGCAGAAGCTTCTGCTAAACACTTCATTGTAAATTTTATTTGGGGTTATTCTTGTTCTTTTCCATTTCTTTTTCTCTGGCCTCTTCTTTGGCTATGTATTCCTGTTCTGGTTCTAAGAACTCCTCTTTAGCCAATTGCTCAGGAACCACCTCTAAGAACTCCTCAATGTCACTTTCATCAATACTTAGATTAAGTTGTTTGCCATTTCAACCATAGTTTTGTTGATTTTTGTAAACTTCTCATTCTTGACAAATGCTTTGAAACTATGGACAAACCTCTTGAGTCTCTTCTTCCAGATGCCATTCATACACTCCTCGGTGACATCATCCCAAGCTCAAGCAAGGTTCTTGATGCAGTCATAGATGTTGCAACTCTTTCAGAACTGTATTAGTGTCTTCTTCAGTTGTAGCAATAGCCTGGGCAAAGGTCTTTCCTCAAGGAGTAGGCCTTCAAAGCTGCTGTAATGCCTTGATCCATTAGTTGTATCGAAGAAGTAGTCATTGAAGGGAGAAACACCACTTTGATATTGGGATGAAGATCACGAATAAAAGAATGATATGTAGGAGCATTAGCAACAATAAACAAAATCTTGAGATACTTCTCAATTTTGCTGGCATAGCAATTCAGGAGGCTATCTTGGAATAGGGGTTGGGTCACCCATGATTTCTTATTGCTCCTGTAGTACACTGGCAGTATGTGCTTTTGTTATTTTTGAAGGTCCTCAGGTTCCCATTGTGCCAGATCTCAAAGGCTTTCAATGCATAGCCTGCAACCTTCCCCCCAAGAAAGTCTGTTATCCTGTCCCTAAAAGCACTGTAACCTGATATTGCCTTGGCTTCCTTATGGATGAGAGTCCTTTCAGGCAGGTTTCATCCATGTTGAAGTTCTTGGCAAGTAATTTTTCGCCATAATCAGTTTCTCTTAAGTTTCCACAATTGCTTCAGCTGCTTTTACACTAGTACACACAAACTTACCACTTACTTTCACATGTAATGAATAATGGTTCTTGAATAATTTAGACCACCCTGAACTAACAGTAAATTCAATATCACAATATGAGCTAATCTTTTCTTTCAACATTACAAGCAAACCATTTGCTTTGGATGTGATTATCAAGGTGCTTAGAGGAATATTATTCTATGCCTGATCTTCAATCCAGGTCATTAGAAGTCTCTCCATATTTGATATAGATGCTTCTTGAACTTTTGTTAATCTCACTGTCTTGAGTGAGGCAGATCCTTTAAACCTTCCATTACTTTGTTCTTTTTCTTCAAGATCATAGCTGTGTTGTAATGAAACATACCTGACTGGTAAGTAAGCAATAACCATGTCTGATTTTCCACCTTTGTAGTCCTTAATACTTTTGTTTCCAAGGCAGTCACTTGACATGGCCTCTTACTGGCAACATTAGCAATGGATTTTGTATGCTTAGGGACTGTGATGAACAAAACAATACAAAATTAAATCAAGTACAAGAGAAGACACAATCTAGAGACAAAGTAAAAACAAAAATGTATGAGGCTGCTATTGACCTAACACAGAGTACTGTTTTACAGTATACTTTTTTATAAGTAAAAAAGTATACTCTCAAACAACAGTAAGAAGTATGGTACAGTAAATACATATACCAGTAACATTGTCAGTTATTATCATTATCTGGTATTATGTAGAGTACATAATTGTATGTGCTATGCTTTTATACGATTAGAAAAGCGGTAGGTTTGCTAACATCAACATCACCGCAAACACATGAATCATGCATTGTGCTACGCCCTATGACAGCCACGATTTCACTAGGTGATAAAAATTTTTCAGCTCCATTACAACCTTATGGAACCACTACATGTTCCTCTAAGTGTTATATGCGCCTCCTAATTGACTAAAACGTTGTTATGTGATGTGACTCTAGTGAGTCATAGTAAGCCACATCCAGCACTAACCCAGCTCAGTCACTGAATAGAAGTCGCCAAAAGCTCACCTTCTCTGTTTAACAGAGGAAGGGGATAACACTCTGTGGGAGAAGAAAATAATCACATGGACACGCTATGATTTATTTTTCCATAATATATGCCATACAATTAAAAATGGTAATACATGATACACATGTATTTGACAAATAAGTAGACAAAAAAGAAAACTAAAAAATCCACAAATAACCCTGACTGAAATGAATAGAAAATGACTTAAAATTATTATGATTAGTATATTTAAATAAAATTAAGAAAATAGAATAGAGATTTTTCACTTGATAACTATAATTTTTAAAAACATCAGGTTGGTCCATCTGAAATAATAAATACATTTTGCATAAAGACCTTAGTAGGAACATTAGATATTGCAGAAGACAGGATTAGTGAACTGAAAAGCAAGAAAAAAAAAACTGCTAATCTGAAATCCTATACACATAAAAGTGTTCTTCAAATAGAAAGATGAAATAAATGCTTTTCAGACTGAAGGATTTGCAAGGGGTAAATAGAACTGTCATGATTAGCAGATGATATGATTGTCTTGCAACAGCTAAACTTTAAGAATTAAAAAATCAATCTAATAAGACCACCAGCAGCAAGTTCAATATAGACAACTGCATTGCTTCAATGATGTATAACTATGTAACAAACTACCCCCAAATTAGTGACTTTAAAAACCTATTTAGCTCATGAATCTGAACTTGGGCCAGGCTCTTTGTGAGCTTGTCTGTCTGGTGCAGCATTAGCTGAGGTGGCTCAAATGTTAATGATGAGTCCATAGCTGGATGCTGGAGTCAGCTGAAGGCTCTCTCACTCACACGTCTTGTGGTTGATGCTGACTATTGGCCAGACCCTTCACTGGGGTTTTATCTGTAACACTGAGAGGTGGCCCCACTATGAGACGGCTTGGCTTCCTCACAGCATGGCAACTAGATTCCAAGCATAACCATATGAAATAAAACCAAAGAGAAGCTGTCATTTTCTTAAAACAAGGTCACAGAGACCACCACAGCATCATTTCCACTGCAGTCTATTTGTCAAACAAAGCTCAGATCTAAGGGAAGTGAATATAGACACACACCAGTGTGTGAAGTGAATATAGACATACAGTGGACCACGCTAATCTTTCAGAAAAGCATTGCCAGTCTGAAAGGTGCAGCCTCTAAAGTTTTCACCAACTTCCCAATGTAGTAGATACAGAGGGTGGAGGCAAGGAAGTCTCCAACATTATCAGATCTTGCCACCAAAGCAATGCCACAGAGGAGACTATAAAAGAAGCGTGACAAAATTCAAGACAGATAATAGAGATCTATTTAACATGTAGATCCACATTAACTTGGGGGTGGGGAGATCATCCCTAAGATATTGATCAGTCATATAGCATCAATCTGAGAGAGCTATGAGCTGTGACATAACCAAAACTGTGGGCAGTGGCCCTGAAGATAAAGAGGGGAGGGGCACAGTTCCCCAAGGAGGGTCTGACTTTTTATGTGTCCCAGTTTGCTTCTGCTGCTATAACAAAATACCTTAGATCAGATAATTTATAGAGAACAGAAGTTTATTTCTCACAGTTCTGGAGTGTGGGAAGTCCAAGATCAAGGCATCAACATTTGGTGTCTGATAAAGGCCTCCCTGCTGTGTCCTCAACTGGCAGAAGGGATGGAGGGCAAAAAAGGGCCTAGCTAGTTCCCTCAAACCCTTTTATAAGGGCAATAATCCCATTAATTATGGCGGATCCCTCATGACTTAATCACTTCCTAAAGGCCCTGTCTCTTAATACTTTCACATTGTGCCTTAGATTCCACCTTATAAATTTTAGGGGTAAACATACATTGAAACCATAACACCATGTACACTTCCAATGGCAGACCGACTTGAGCAGATCAGGAGTTGATCAAGAGACATCTGCACAAGTTCTACTTCAATCACAAGGCTATAGGTGGCTCAGGACTACAGTTGAACCACTGAGACATTCAGTAAAACAAATGTCCATCAGTGGAAGAATGGATTCTCCAAAGTGGCATATACATACAATGAGATATTACACAACCTTAGAAGAGAAGGTAATTTTGCCATATGTAACAGCATGGATGAACCTGGAAGACATGATGCTGAGTAAAATAAGTCAGTTAGAGAAGAATAAATATTGCATGATTGCACTTGCATGAGGCGTCTAAGACAGTCAAAGTCATAGAAACAGAAGACTGGTTGCCAGGGGCTGGGGGCAGGGGAATCGGGGAATTGCTGTTCAACCTATTTAATGTTTCAATTATGCAAGATGAGTAAGTTCTAGAGATCTGGTGTACAGTATTTTGCCTATAGTTAACAAAACTGTACTGTACACTTAAAATTTTGTTGTGAGGGTAGATCTCATGTTAACTGTTCTGATCACAAAATAAAATAATAAAAAAATTCAAACTGGAATACAGGTGGTCCAGAATTTATGTCCTGCCAACAAGAGGGTTATTTCAATACAAACTACTCCGTCAATGCCAGAGGCCAGAACTCTCCTTCCAGAACTTTTAATTAATATTTGGGTAGGTCAGGGTTGCCAGTACTCCCATCCTCACCCTGCCTGTTCAGACCCCAAATCCAGAGTTACAAAGGTGAGTCTTATCAGAAGTCTAGTGCATAAGAGACACTGGAGAAGAGAGAGGCCATTGACATACATGGACACACACACACACACACACACACACACACACACACACAATTTTTCTTTTGTGAAGGGTTTGGCTTCTTGTCATGGGGTCCCCTGTGAGAAAGACCTGTTCCTGGGGTAATATTCAAGTTCTGGAGGCCTGGAGGCATACTTGGGCTTTGAAAATCTGAAGAAAAAGGTGATACTACCCACATAAGTAGACCTCAAGGTGAACGGCTCTAGTAGCCTAGAGCTATATAGGAGCAGAAAGTTGTGGACTAAAAATCTGTAAATAACAACAGCAGCAACAATGACAACAACAACAGAACCTAGTTCTAAGACTGTTTCTGGTACTCTAGGGCAGGGATTCCCAACCACTGGGTCACAGACCAGTACCGGTCAGTAGCCTGTTAGGAACTGGGCAAACAGAAGGAGGTGAAACCTTGTAAACAGAAGGAGGAGAGCAGTGGGCCAGCAGAGGTCCACCTCCTGGCAGATCAGCAGTGGCAATAGATTCGCAAAGGAGTGTGAATGTTATTGTGAACTGCGCATGTGAAGAAGGATCTAGGTTGTGTGCACCTTATGAGAATCTAATGCCTGATGATCCCCCTCCCTCTGTGGAAAAATTGTCTTCCACGAAACTGGTCCCTGATGCCTAAAAGTTTGGGGACTGCAGCTCTAGGGTACATGCCAGGGTTGGAGGGAGCTCCAGTACTTTGCTGAACAAAGTTTTCTGCCAAACCCCTATTCCTAACGAGTTTTACTGCTCCCTAGTCCTACTACAATGAAGCTGTCTAAGGGTATGTGGGGACATTTATTACAGAATTACATGCAACTGGAAAAGACTGCAAACAGACCAGATGCTCATTAAAAATTGACTAGTTGAACAAAGGAGGCACAGTGCAGCCATTAAATGTAATGGTGAGGAAGGGGAGGAGATGCAGAGAGCCCTAGGGAAAAGGGTTTTAGGCCCAGACTTTAGGCCTAGACTAAACTGCAGCTGTAGTGGCAGAAACTGCAACTGGAGGCAGAAGTTGGAACTGGTTCCAGAAAGAAAACATGACCGAATGAACACTGGAGCAAAAAAGTATAACTTACCGTATAGAGCTGCCTAATTTCACCAGTCATTCCTGGATTTCCCCACGGCTATCTTCTACTTACTTAGATATTTCTCTTTGATTAAAAAATCAGAATTATTTTTCATCCCTTATTTATCTGAACCAGAGAACACTCCAATCATCACAGCAGTCATAGATAATAGTCTCTACACGTGGGCATACTTCAACTTGGTGTTATGCTTCCTGCTTTATGTCTTCTGATATCAAGTACACACCATTCATCACTGACAGGGAATTAATGTCCAGTATGTTGATCTTATTTGGGCAAAGATTGATGGCTGTGGGACTGTTGAGTTCCTCTAAGGGTGGTCACCTCTCTAAGATGGCTTGTTGTGCTGTTTACATAATATGGTCAGTGCAAAAAATCAGAAAGTGACGGGTTACTGTAGGAATGGATCTCTATTGGCCTTTGTAGCAGCCTCAGTGCTAACACAATTATAATCATTCAAAACAAACCGACCAAACTGATCTTGATTTTTTTTTGAGACAAAGTCTCATTCTCTTGCTTGGGCTGGAGTGCAGTGACATGATCATGGCTCACTCTAGCCTTGAACTCCTGTGCTCAAGTGCTCCTCCCTCCTCAGCCTCCCGAGTAGCTGGGACTATAGGCACACAGCACTACACTTCCCTGACAAATTTAAAGTTTTTAAAATTTTATTTGTAGAGATGAGGCCTCACTATGTTGCATAGGCTGGTCTCAAGCTCCTGGACTCAAGCAATCCTCCTATTTCAGCCTCCCAAATTGCTGAGATTATAGCCATGAATCACCATGCTCTGCCTTTACTTTACTTCTATATCATAACTATGGTCTCTGCATTTTTGGCACTGCCTTCTCCCTCTTTTATTACCAATACCCTCCCAAAAGCATGCTTTCTATCATGTAAAACCCAGGAAAGAAATTCTAAAAACTTGCCAAGAAATAACTCGTTGTTAGATGAAACTCATAGTGGTGGTATGTCAGCACACCAAGAGGAGAGCTAGTCCACAAATATGCACTAATGGTCTAAGTGAAGGCCATTTCAACAGCCCCAAAATAGTTAATTTATTTACGTATAGTGATGTGAAAATCTATGAAGTTATTTATCCATTCAATTGCTACTGGATACTTATGTTGTTTTTGATGTTTTGATATCATAAACAACACTTTTATGAACATGCAATAGTTTCTCTAGGTGTATATTTAAGACTAGAATATAGTATTATAATTTTTTTTTTTTTGAGTTGGAGTCTCACTCTGTCGCCCAGACTGGAGTGCAGTGGCCGCTCCCGGCCACCGCAGCCTCGACCTGCTGGGCTCCAGCAGTCCTTCCGCCTCAGCCTTCCAAGTAGCCAGAATTACAGGCATGCGCTATCACGCCCAGCTGATTTTTTGATTTATTGTAGAGATGAGGTCTCGCTGCCCAGGCGGGTCTCGAACCCGCGGGCTCAGGCAATCCACTCACCTCAGCCTCCCAAAGGCGCGGGATTACAGGCTGAGCCACAGAGCCCGGCTAGTATTATAATTTATATATATTTTCAATGTTACTATGTAATGTTGACTTGATTTGCAAAATGATTCCAGCAATTTATATTTCTATTAGCAGTATATTGGCAGAAACATTATTTCACATCCAATTGATTCATTATACTTTTCCAGTGTGGCCTTTATTTGCATTTCTCTGATCAGTAATGAGGAGGCTGGAAAATCTTTTCATGTACATATGTGTTATTTATGTATTCTTGCTGTGGAATGCTTCTTCTTGCCTTTACCACTGTTTTTAAAGATATAGCTCTTTACGAATTGATTTTTGTATACTCTTAACTAATTGACTTGTAAAAGTCCTTATATGTTCTGAATATTAATCCCTTAATGGTTTAACATGTTGCAACTATCTTTACCCAGTGCACTGAATTTTTTTCTCTCTGTAATTGATGATTCCAATCAACAGACAGACATACAGTATGTCCTTGTTTCTAAATCCAACCCTGCTAATAAATGTTTAGTTCTGATTTGAAGGAAATCCTTAAAATTGTTGACAACATTTATCATTTCCATGTCCCTCTCATTCTTCCTTCAACCTACACAAATCAGGCAACAGCCCATTCCTTTAACCCAAATCCTTCTTGTCACTGTCTTAAGTTAGCTGGATGTTGTCAAATCCCATGATCTTTTCTAGGATGTCATTTTATTCAACACATTTGAAGCCTTTTTACACAGCTAATCACTGCCACATAATTCATGTATTGTATTGACTTGTCAGAGACTGACAGTCACGTCTAAGCCTGCGAGGCCAAGTGCCAAGTCCCCCTCATCTTCCCAATCTCTAAACAACTGAGGGCTCAGGGCACACTTCTTGCATTTGTTTTCTGTGTGTCTTCATACTCTAAAATCTCTCATCCATGCACATAACTAAGCACTCTTTTTGGTTGAAGACCTTCTAACTTACATAACTTGTCCGGGCATGCTGCCGGTAGTTTTGAAGTGTGACTTGACCCTAAGCTTTACCTATTTCTTTTGTTCTTTTTCAAAAGAGTTTTTGCTTTTGTAGATCACTTACCTTTTCATATAAGTTTTAGAATTGTCTATTTCTACAGAGAAACCCAGTAGGAATACTGATCAAGATTGTTTTGAGGAGCATTGGTATTTCAACAATTATTCCAAAATCAAAACATATTATCTTCATATATTTGAAATTTAATTAATTTCTTTCATTAGTGTTTTGTGCTGTCACTTCCTTTGGTTCAATTTTCCTCTAAGTTTTATGTTTTTATTGATATTGTAATGTAATTAATTTTTAATTTTTATGCAATATTCTGCTGCTGACATATTAGAAATGACAATTGTTTTTACATTTTGTCATTGTTAAATTCTCACACTCTAGGCACTTTCAACTGATTTCTTTGAGTTTTATTTGTAAGTAACCATGCTTTCTAGGCTACAATGTTTATTCTTTGCCAAAAGGAATCTGAAATTGTGTGAAATCTGCTTAAATTAATTTTAAAATAATATCAATTTGAAATAAAAAGCTAAATAAATTTTTAAAAATCAAAGAATATCTTAAAAATCATTTCTCATGCCCAATTTTACATAAAACATAACCAGACACAGTAAAATGTTTATATATGATCATGAAACTAGTCACCAATTATTTCCATATTCCATTTATATTAATTTCAATGATTAAGATATCCTTTGAGGCATAGTTTTCCTTTCATCTTGCTAATCTGTTCATCACTTATTTTCCCCTGATATTGAAAACACTGTGTCCCTAATAGGGAAAGCTCCAACTTCTGGCCAGCACAGTCCTAAGTGAAGTATGAACAATTCCCTATGTTCCACCATATCCTTCACAAAGACTTTCTTGATACCTTCACAGTCACTGAATTATTATAATTTTAGTGTCAGTGTTCTCCACCCTAAAAACTGCAAATAACTTTGAGAACTGGATTTATAATTTTTTTCTGCTTTGCTTCCTAAAGAGCGTCTGATAATGAAATATGATCACAATGAAAGTATGACAGTGAAGTAGTCTCTCTCCTTCTGTCCTTCCTTTCCTTTTTGTCGCTCTCTCCTCTTTCCCTCCCTTTCCCCCCTTCTTGAGGTAGTTTAGCACAGAATTCTGCTGGGGCCTCTAGGAAACAGAAGCATATTTAGCAGCACCAATTTTCCCATTCCTGCCCCATCCGCAGTCTTCAAATTGAGTTTACAACAAAGTAGGAAAACACAATTTAAGAAAGAAAGAGACTGGCAGTTGAGATTTGAGACCTTTAAGAGCACAACTCTCAGTCCTTCCCCCTTTGCAGTCGCTATGCTTTCCTGAAATCTTGGTGGAGGTTCTATGACGAGCATGCCATCTACTGGTCATATGCAGAACTGCAACATCCTGCTGCGGAATGCACTTCGCAGAGTGGAGCCCTCAGGGCGTCAAGAGGGAAAGTAAAAGAACCAAGGAAAATATGGCAGCGTGGTTGCTTGCAAATGCAGGAGTCTTAGTAGATTGGTGTGCTCCTCTCCCCTCCCCTCCCCTCCCCTTCCCTCCGTAGATTGGTGGGCTTACCTTTCTTCTTTCTCTCCACCTTTGAAAGGTTTTTCTATTTCCAGCGCGAGGCCTGGCTGCTGAATTTCTCTGTGAGTGCAGATTCTTTGGGGTCTTGAGAGGACTGTGAAGTATTAATATCATTTTGTGTCCCCTGGTTCCTCAGGGGAGCATCTACATTAGTTTGATAGTCCACTGGTGTGAGTTTCACCGATGATTATATTTTTTCCTGGGAACTTTACTAGACTAAACCTGCCGTGGAGTCAATATTATGCAATTTTATTATTTTCAAAAGATAATGGATGATAATTTGTGATAGTTTTATACTTTTGTAACTTTATCATAAAAGCAAATTTAAAAGTAAAATAAAAAATTTTTAGAGAAACTGATGTCACACACTTTCTGTATTCGATGACAGGATGGATCTGACAGTACAAAGAGCCCCTTCACCTTAGACTATGGGTGAGTCAGAACTATTAATAACAGTTGCCTCAGTCTCCCATCCCTAAATGTTTGGGTGTTTCAAGTATCACTACTTAGAAGTTCTACTGCTCCTTCCTTCCTTCCTTCCTTCCTTCCTTCTTTCCCTCGCTTCCTTCCATTTCTTTCTCTCTTTCTCTCCTTTACTTCTTTCCTTCCCTTCCCCTGTTGGGAGCTGGCCAAGGAGGCCCACTGAGTGTTAGGGATCAGGGAGGGCCGTGGACCCCGAGACCACTAGGATGTGTTCGGGAGCCGTTGAACCCATTTTCCTCCTCCTTTTACCATGCAGCACAATTAACCTAAAGGAACTCTGCTGATCTAAGCTGAAGGCTCTGGACTGTGACAGGCATGGCTCACTCTAGAAACCCATTGTTCCTGTTTCCCATAAACTGTGGTTTCGGCTTAGGTATTAGATATAATTCAAATTCAGGTCACATTTGGGAACCTTTTATATGGTACAACCTTCTTTATAAGATTTAAAAGTATATTTGTAGAATTAGTATATACTTATGGAGAGCTGTTTTCAGCTTTTCAATGGTATAGATGACTATCTAGAGTTATCAGAAATGGCCCAGCACAAAGTTTGGGCTGGGCCACATTCCTGAGGGCCCAGCGTGTACTTTGGACTGGGCTGCATTCTTTTAGGCCGGCTTTAGCTACAGTTAGTGTAGGGTTTTTCTACCTATTACAGAAATTGAATTTATTTTATTCATAGAAAGTTTGTAGAAGGTCATGCTAACGTCAGGGAATCATGTTAGTTCAAGCATAATCAATCATGATATTTTGAGGTTTAATAAGAATACAGTTAACTTTAGAAATTTCATTGTCTCCATTTTCTACTGTTGTGGTTTTGGCCTTAGTACATTTACAGTTTATATTTGGGTTTTAGTTTTAGAAGCTTTGTTACTGATGATCAGCTTTATATATGAGGATCAGAAATTAGAAACTTTCACAGAAATTAGGATAGATATATAGGACTTTAGAATAGCCATTTTGTTAAGAGATTATAGTCTATTGTTCCAAAAAGTGGCCGACCATGAACCTTGGACTGGGCCACATCCTATAGAGCCCAGCGTGATCTTTGGACTGGGCCACATTCTTTAGGAGTTGGCTTAAGCTTCCGTAGCATTGTGTAAGTAGTAGTAGCATAGAATAGAAAGATAATAAGATTTAAGTTAGTCATGATGGGTGTTGTGTGCACATGAGCTTTAGAAGTTATTGATTATCAGAACATCATCATGCTAGTAGGGATTGTTGCACTGCCTTTGAAGAGCATTAACTGGGAAAGGGAACAATAAGATAATCTTGGGGTTTGTCCCTCCTCATACCTAAGAAGACATCTGGTGGGTGGGGGACACCCCTCCTGCACCTGGCTTTGTGTTCACGTGAAAGACTTGTGAGACTGTCTGTGTAAAATTTGGAGATAAATACCTGCTGTAACTTTCAATAAACGGCTTCTGCTCATTTCACTGAAAAGTTGTCCACTTTCTTTCTTTCTCTTTCTTCCTCTTTATATCTATCCCTCCATCTTTCTTTCTTTTAATATCTATCCCTACTACAGAATCGGCTTCTGCGATAGACAGAGTCCAGTCTCTTTCTTTCTCCCCTTTTCTCTTTCTTTCTCTTTATTTTTCCAGGATAAACGCCGACACTGCCACACCTTCCAAGGGACCTCCTAGATCTCCTCAAAACTTGCAGGGGCTGGCCCCCCACATCCCCCCTCTGAATTCCACTGACAAATCTCTGATCTGAGAAGATTTTACTGAAAAATCTGGGTCTGGATGAGAATCCTTGGACAGTTCCTGTATTCTGTGGCATGAACTTTAGGAATCACAATCTTCTTCAATCTCCTTTCAGTAAATTCTCAGTCCATAGGATGTCTCTTTGTGTCTGATCCTCTTTCTTCCTCAGGCTTTGACTAGATGACAGTGCTGTACTTACCTTTGATTTGAAAGATCATTGTCACAGCCCTAAGCCCTGAGGGGTTCCAAGAGGAGAAGCCCAATTCTGTATCCACTATGTTCTCTGCCAAGGCCAAGGTGACATTAGATAAAGAAGGGTCTGACAAGGCAAACACCCTAAGGAACACTCAGAGCTATTTCCTGACAGTTTACTACCATATCACCTCCATCTTTATGGACCCTGAAATATCACAGAGAAGCCCCCAATATAGTTAGGGACACAGAATAGCTTGCTTGTATCCCCAAAGGACTTGAGCTGAGCCCAGGATATTTATACCTTAGGACACATCACTCTGTGAGGGATAACCTTCCTGGAGGTCAGGGCTGTTGACTCGCCCCTCTTTAGTCACCTTAACTGTCCTTCTGGACCCACAGCCCCCTCTAGGATCTGTTTCCATCCCTTACTGACCCTGTGAAGGCCAGCCTGAGCCTAAATTTTAAGCTTGAGTATTATCTCTTTTTTTATCAACCACAAATGATTATTTACCATCAACTATGTATCAAACACCAGACACTAAAAAGAGTCCTGGATTCTTCTCTCAGAAAAATTACATAGTATTGATAATTTAAATGCAGTGTAATGAATTCAACAGTAGATGAAAACTTAGGATAATATGAGACCACAAAGGGGGACAATAATTCTATATTTAGATAGATGATTCATGTAATGGTTTTTCAAGCAGTAAATGGTAATTTGTGTTTTCTCAATATTTTTAAAAACAAGTATTAAAAAAGAAATATCATTTTTATTAATCTTTTTCCAAGTATTTGCTACACTGATAACTGATATCATCTATTTTTCAAGATTTCCATAAGTTTGAGTATTATCTTAAAGTGAGAAAATCATTATCCTTTTCCAAAGTTGGCTATCTGCTGTCCTATGTCAGAAAAATGCATTTGCTAATACAAGATGAAAAAAATACATTTGTTTATACAAGATGAACAAATACAATAAATATTGTTTTCAAACAATAACTTAGTGCCTCAGCTTTCTTCTAAACAACAACTGAGAATGAGACTTTCTTTTTCTTTTTTCTTTTTGTGTCGGAGTCTCACTCTGTCACCGAGGCTTGAGTGCAGAGGTGCAATCATAGCTCACCACAGCCTCAACCTCCTGGGGTCAGGCAATCTTTCCACCTCAGGTTTCCAGTGACTGGGACTACAGGTGCCTACCACCATGCATTTTTAAAAATAGAAATGAGGTCTTGCTATATTGCCCAGGCTAGTCTAGAACTCCTGGGCTCAAATGAATCTCTTGCATCAGCCTCGAAAGTGCTGATTACAGGTGTGAGCAACCATACCTGGCCAAGAGCGAGACTTTCTTGTTTGTAGAGGTTCAAGATTGTCAAGGGTAATGAGGGAAGAGAGATGTAAGGAATGGGATCCATTCCCAAAGTGCTGACTGAACCGGAGCCACACTGTGAGGAAAGCCCTCTATCTACCCATGAGCACCACCCTCCCCTCAGTGCCCTTGGGAATGCCAGCCCCATGGTTCAACATCTGAGTGGATCTCTCAGGGCTTCTGCTAGTGCTGCTTCTCCTCAGGTCAACAGACAAACCAAACAAACAAAGAGGACTGCATAATGACAAGCTGCTATGCCACCAGGAGATAAGGCCTGCTGATTTTTCTTTCCTTTCCCTGAAAGGATTTTGCCTTCATAAGCCCCATTGCTGGAAGACTCCACAAAATAAACTATCTTTCTGGTGAGTGGATCTGACAGCTCTCAAAAAAGCTATCCATCAGGTCCCTAAGAAGAAGCTGGCAGCCATCTTGAGTTTCTTCATATTCATAGCAGGACTCCTGGCATCTCTTAAATTTATGTTGTTTTCTTATTCTTATTTCTTATCTCCTTTAGTTTTCTATCTACCTTCTTTCCAAGACCCTCTAGTCCCAATAACACCTTATATCTAAATAGGGTTTTGGTATCATAATTATTTACTTACGCTATTCTTATTGCAATACTTTTTTGTGAGCAGTGTACATAGTATTCCTATGATAAAAATAATAAAATGGAGACCCCAGAAATGACAGATGTATCCAAAGTAAAGCTTGTCCAAATTTATAGCAAATCTAGAATGAAAAAGTCTGAGCCATCCGAAGCTCAGGGGTTCTTTTATCATCTACAGGCTGAGAAAGTCATGAATGTAGGCTCCAAAAGACAGCTGCATTTGAAGAAGGAAACATCTATAAATCAATCATGTCTTGAAGAAGTTCCCCTGAAGATCAAGACAATGAGCATGTCTCTGCTGCCCTCTGGTGACCAATTCTACTTATGACTCCTCTTCCTTTCTGTTCCTTTTCTTGCTCTGTGAAATGCTTATGAGTTTCCCTTCTCCTCTGTGCTGTGAGCATTTGTTTTGTTTTCCTGCCTCTCCCAGATGTGGGCTTTAACAGGAATGGCAAAGAGACTGTGACTCTCTTTTCTCTCTCATATGCCGAAATGTTCTTACACAAAATAACCTCCCTTAAATAAGTAGCATAATTTAGGACACAATTCTTATCTCAACACGGGTGCACCTCTGAGAAAATGCATGCAAATGATTTGTGAGAAAAAAAATGCACAAGAGTGTCAACAGAGCTTCTTTAAGCAGTCAGTGGTGGTAATGTGAACAAATGAGCAAAAATCCAAAGATGGATACCAAGTCTACTGGGAGAATTCCAACACTGTATCATCATACAGAATGTATGCAATAGGTAGTGTATTTTCACACCATTCTGGGGAAAAATAAATTTCTCTATTTTCCTATTACTAATTCTAATTTTTATGCCGAGGACTATTATGTATTATAGCACAGGAGTTAATCTGGTAATTTCCAGATAAACTCAGTGGCTTTCACAAAATTAATTTAAAAATTAATCCTGAGGTGGGAGGTAGTGCAGGTTTGGTGCATGTCCTTCCCACCCTGGTGATCATGACTGTTATTTCCATAACACCACTCTCCTCTTCCTGGAACATTCCACGCCAGCATTTTAGGCAGCAAACTTCCATTACTCTATTTGAGCCGTCTAGGCCCCACCACTTCTTGAAACCTGCGACAATATCTACAGACCCCTCTAGTTCAAGGAAAACAGATTTAGGGGGAATGCAAAGAAAAATCCAGTGAAAGAAAAACACACAGAAGTGTCCATAATCTCTATCATTTTGCCCTCTGTGCCTCAAATTAATATTGAGAAACTTATTACATTTATTTGGCAAATATCTGAGAACAACTAAACCCTTTATTATCCAGCAAAGTAGATAAAGGACCGATGCAAAAAGAGCAATAAACTAGCCCACAGGGGACCTTGTTCTGGTGTATTGATCCTGGAGAAGGCAGCTCTTTTCTCTGGTCTTTATTTTCTGATCAGTCAAACGAAGAATGGGGCATCTGGTATTCAGCCTTGCCTCCAACTCTGCGGCCCTATGAGCACCGTGTTGTGATGCAACCTTGGCACTAGTTGGGGGAATCTTTGGTGTGTGAGGAGGTGGAGAGAAGGGGAAACACGGACATCTGCACGAGGTGCTGGAGGGACTACAGGTCTGCATGAGGACCCAACTGGAGATGGTGTAGACTGAAGGAGTAAAGCGAGTCAGATGAGACTCTGCATGAGCTTCCTGGCATTCTGGGGAGTGTGAGAAGTGCCAGTGTCACAATTTTGTCTGCACGATCTAAGAATTTACAGCTGAACCCAAAGTCCACTTGTCCTCAGAGTTTCACTTTTGAGAGGATTAGTAGTAGGTAAACCTGCTAGTAGTAAGTGAACTTCCTAATCTGATTGGAATCTCATTTTCAGAGGTCCTCAGGGATTTGGCTCTGTCTTCAGCTGGGGTGAAGCAGGTTAAATCCTCCTTTAATTCAAAGCCACTGGGGAACTGAAGGCCACTCCACACTCTCTGGCTGTCTCACAGTTTTGTGTCTGCCTAGTGCACCCCAGAATACTGACCTGTCTTTGATCTCAGGTGCAAAGGATACACCTGAGACCGAGTGAGAAGACCCAGCAGCACTGACTTTCAATCCCAAGAAGAGAGGAGGACACGTGAGTGTTTTGGAAAGTCCCTGGTATAGGATGGCCATGGGAGGTTGGGGAACTTGTCTGCAATTAGAAAGTAGGACATACTGCTGCTACTTGTTATACTGCCTCCCACTTATACTGCACAATTATATCACACTGAACACTTTTCAAAGTACTGTCATAGTTCATTTGCTCTTTACCGTGTTCTTGTGAAGAAGGCTGGGTGAGGAAGGAGAGTTAGATTAGAAATAAGAAAACCAGCATCATGTTGTTCACTTGTCACATATGATTTTAGGCTTTTGTGTCTGAGCCTTCATTTCCTTGCCCAGCACATGGTGATAACACAGTTGAAAAAATGTTAGAATGATTGTCCCCATCAGAGGGGAGCCAAAGCAAAGGGTTAAGAAAGCAAAGAGAGATGTCCAAGGTCACAAAAGTAGAAGTAAAGTCACCTTGTCTCTTATTTTACTTTCATTCTATAAAAATATGTTTTTAAAGGTCTGTTTTTAAGATATAGATGTATATGCTATACAAGCTGTTTATATATGTGTGTAAATATCTAAGCTGTTTTCAAGATGTATAAGATGTATAAGCTTTAAAATTCATGAATTGGATTAGTTTGTTCTCATCACTTAATTACTGTGACTACTTCATATTTTGATGATGTTACATTTGAAATCTTTTGCTGAAAAAATTCTAATTTTCCATATGTAATAATTTGTCATTTTCTTTGAAATAAATTATTATAGTGAAGGAGAACCCTTGACATTCAGAAGTGTTATTCAACAAATGCATAGACACAAACTACCACTTATTGTTGCATTTTAACACTTGTACTTTATCCAGAAAATTAAGTTAAATATATATTTCTGAGAAGTTGGTGATACATTTGCATATTAGATCATATATGTTGCCAAAACCAAAGTTAACCGTATTTAAGCAGAGCAGCAGTTTCAGAAGATTTTTGCTGTACATTCAAATGGTAAAACAGAGATGCCAAATGCTTATAATTAAAATGTTTTTATTTGAGGTTTGAAATTTAACTCCAATTATCTGTTTATAGAAAAAAATGTACCAAAGATTTTCAACACACTGACAGCAAACCTTATGGCAGGGATTTTTCTTGGCACTACCGATATTCTGGGCAGGAAGATTTTCTTTCTTTTTTCTTTTACTTTTGCAGAGACCTGTCGTGTGCATTGTAGGATATTTAGCAGAATCCTTGTGTCCCCTCCCTAGCTGAGACAACCAAAAATATTATCAGACATTGCCAAATACTCTCTAAGGGCACAACTGCTTCCTGCCTCATTGAGATCTCTGGCCCAAGGCAAGACTTCTCCCTTATATACTCTCTCACAAATCTATCCCTGAGCACCAGCAACAGTTAGGATGCATTTTCACAACATTTTCCAAAAGCTCACTGATTTGACAATTTTTAAAATAGTTCTTTGTAAGTTTTCCCTCTACCCACTTTGATATAAAAGACCTAAAAGAACCAAGCCTCTTTAAGTTGTTTGTAGCAAGTGTGGGCTCTTTTTATTTCCCACAACTGAGAGAAGATGCTTGGCGTAGACATTGTGGGGATTTTTTTTTTCTCTCTTAGTTGGTGGAAAAAAATGTTTCTGCTTTTCACAAGAGGAGTGAAGGAGGTATCAGCAATGTCTTTCAATCTAAGAAGTGACTGATAAATTTCAAGTGGCAAAGGACTAATTGTTCTGTGCTGCCTTGCAAAGGTCTGTCCCATTTTCATATAAATATTGTAGGGACCTTTTAGATCTAGTTATTGTGACCGGACTCCTCAGTTTTCCTAGAGATATCTTAAATGAAAGTACATTTCTTTTAGAAAGCAAATAGAATACTATTTCAGTAATACTAGTCTCCTGAATCATTTGATTATTTAATTCTATTTCAATAGTAATTTAATCTCCTGAATTATTTGATTATTTAATTCTATTTCAGGCATTTGATTTTTTTCCTCTCTACCCACAAAAATTTTGCTAACATTAGTTTCTGGAAAGGAGAAGCAGTAATTGACTCAACATTGCCCCTAAATTGGTTCTTCTACTTCTGAAGCAAGTTTTCTTTAATAAAATACTTGACATATCAGATATAATACGTCTTAGACTTCCTTTACTCTGAACTTTCCATTTTTCAACCCTAAAACTAATATTGTATCTTTGTCCTGGCAAAAAGTTTTCAACTTTTTAGCTGTGCAGTATTTTTATAAGGCTGGTAGTGTGGGCTTGTAGGGTTTGCCAATCTCTGCCAGTTGGACTATTTCTTTCATCCATTCCTATATGTTTTCCAGACTATATTAAAAGACCATTTAAGACTGTGTCCCTGACCATCTTCTTCTGTTGCCCCGTTGTCCTCACTCTTTCCTCACTTTCCAAGGCATCCCTGTGCTCCTGGACTGTTTGAATGCTGGCTTTCTGGCTGCAGCGTGGGGATGCAGAACCCCTTCCTCCTCTTTTCTCCATGTGCAGAAAACTGTAGTGAAGGAGAACTACGCGGGGGTGGGGGTGGAAGAGCAGGAGGAGGATGAGAAAAAAATACTTGGATCCTTTTGTAGTTTCTGCAGGTTCACAATGAATAAACTAAGAAGTGGGTTTTTAAAATTTTTTAAATATTCCTGTCTCTACCTCAGAAGTGCTTCTCACTTCAAACAGGAAGCTTCCTTTAGACATAACTTGTAGCTTAAAGGACAAAACACATCAGGTACGGGGTCTGATGTGATCAATAACTGCAGAGAAATAGAGCCGAGGCCATTTGATTGTTTGTAATTGGATTCCTCCTTCAGTCTGCACAACCAGTGGAAACCACGGAGTGTGGAGGCTGTGTCACAGCCTCACTTAAGCATCTAAGCCTTGTCATACTTTCTCTTGTGTTTGCTCCAGGGAGGATGGTGGATTTTCTGGGATACAAACTAGCTGGTGGCTCAGTCATCTCCTTATGCTGTGCCCTGCTGTTCATGAAGCAGGCAGGTAGGATTCCCTTCTCCCTTTTACTGTATACACCAATGTCCAGTGAGGCTTGCAGGTGCAGAGTTCTGAACTCAAGCGGACTAGACAACATCTAACAGTGTGTGTTTGGGGGCCAAGGCACCTGTGTTTCACAAAAGACTCCTCCCCTCCGAGTTGAGTTCCCTTTGGAAAGTTATTTGAGCATGTTATACCTTAAATTCTTCATCTTTATGATGAGAATAACAATAGTACCCATATCTCAGAGGCCAGCATAAACTTTAGCATTAAACTATACATGAAAAGCACTTGAATTGAAGCCTGGAATGCATTAAGTTTTTCACTGATTCTCCTGCTTCCATGCAGGACAGAACTGTGGGGGCAAAAAAGGATCTGCTTCTTACTATAACTTAAGTAGCAAAAAACAAAACAAAACAAAAAAAACTTGGAAATTAGAAATTAGAAAGAGATTTTTAAGAAATTAACTTGGAAATCTTACTGGCTGAATTTTGTCAGTCAAACTGTTGCATCTTGAAAAAGAATTATGAAAATTCGACATCAGAGGACGATAATAGTGCCCCAAGAAAAATGTAGTGTGGAAAAGTGGGCAAAACGACTGGGCAGCACACCAGAAGGCACCAGCTGCCGACTCAGCCCCCCAGAAAGGGTACAGAACGGTGAGACTGCCATCCTCTCTTTCTCTTACTGCCATTCCCTACACCTTAACAGTCAATCAGAGATGCCTTCAAGTACAGCTTTGTATTTAACTTCTGTCAATGAAGAATACAAGCCAACATCCACTTAAATTCTGTTGCAACCTTTTAGTATCATGTATTGACATTGGACAGCTATCAAATAGAGTGCAATTCTTTATTGGGAGGATGAAATCTTCACAGAGAATTGGCAAATGGCCTTGCAGCATTTAGGATAAGAAAGATCTATGATGCAAGACATATAAAATTATTAAACATAATAATATACACAACTGTTCAATATCTCTCCAATTTGCAGTTAATAAAGAGGAAGTCAGAAATGTCTTAGAACTTAATTGGAAGGCTCAAACTCTCTAGACAAATCACTTAATCCACCAAAAAATGTCCTTTTGAGAACTGCGTTGTACATAGCCCCAGTAGCTGGATTCTTGCTTTTTCCAGGAAAAATAAAAAGAAGGGGAAAAAAATCCCGGTTTCTTATCTAGGATAAGATGAAGCCAGAAAGTGGGAAAATTGTGATAAATAAATTTGTTACCTAAATTTTAGGAAAATGTTTAAAATACTCATCAGTAACAATAATGAAGTTTCGAATTTAAAAATCAGTTTATGCATTCACTTCTTTGAGGACAAAAATAACCCAGAGACAATGGTTTTAGTATCTTAAAGATGAAGAAATTAAGGCTTCACATCTCAAAGTCAGAGTAAGATTCATCCCCAAATCACATAGCTAGTAAATGACAGACTCAGCAATCACACTCAAGTTTTTGAACTGAATTTATTTCAGTACACACAATTGTCTCTGTACCCAACAAATGTACAAATCATCATGGTAGATTTCTCTAAAACAGTGAAAATAAATCCCTCTCTCCTCTTGGTGCCTCCATATTGACAGGCTGAACGTTCCAAAGCACGCACAGTGATTCTATGGTTGTCATTTCCTCGTTCCTCTTTCCACTCATTATGTAGATGACTTGAGAGCGATTGGTCTTGCTCATCCTATCCTGGCCAGGATTGGGGAAGATGCCCTACTCACCTGTCAGCAGCTCCCCAAGAGGACTGCGATGCACATGGAGGTGCTGTGGTACCGCAAGGAGTCCAGCACACCGGTGTTTGCAATACAGGGATGGAGCAGAAATGACCGAGATGTAGATGCAGGAGTACAGAGGCCGGGTAGGATGGATACAGGACGGCATTGCAGAGGGAAATGTGACTCTGAAGATACACAACATCCAGTCCTTTGACAATGGGCAGTAGTAGTGTTGTTTCCAGGATGGGAACTATATTGGAGAAACAAGTTTGCTGCTCAAAGTAGCAGGTGAATATCTGGGAAAAGGCATAGAGTCACAGAGACAGAAGTATGTTTGTTTGTGGTGAACTTATTGTGAATTCAAAATTCCCATTGAATCATCAAGGAAATTCATAATGCTTGGTCTTCTACCCATATTCTTGTGAAATCAAGTGTTCTGGGGTCTTCAAAGCAAGCTCATGGTTAAACTATTTAACTTGCACAGTTTTGATTATTCTTGAGGATTCTTTGAAATCCATGACACACATTCATTATCAGTTTTGCTGAGGCATGAATTTGGACCACCTAAGTTTGGTATGTAAGAGCAAATTGATTAAGGCATGAGTGAGCCCAGCTGACTGCCCCTCATCTGTATCTCAGGGAATTGTTTGTGCTCTACAAAACCATATCTATGCAGAATCTGAGATGTAAAAACTTTGTCTTTGTAAAATGTCCCCAGTTAGAAAACCAGTGATGAGACAAAAAGAGGTTAAGAATGTTGTGCTTTGTGGAGATTATTTATATACTAGTGTTCAACGAATGGAGGACTCACCCTTGCTTTGATATACCCACAATTTTCTGCAGAATGGCTGTATTAGCTAAACAGAATAGGATGAGGAGCAAGGGAACAATGGAAGAGTGAATCTGTCTTATGGGAACAAAATTAGATGAAGAGTAAGCTTTTGTATGATTCCCTGACCAGAACAACTCCTCCACGTGCTACCAAGGAAATAGTTCTCTGGAGAGGTTAATATCTCTGGCTGATGCCAGTTCCTTCTCTGCTCCCCCAGGAGGCTGCTTTCTAACTTTTTTCTTAACATCCATGACTTAGTATTACCATTATATATTCAAGGTGATTCAAATTGGATGAATGAATCAATGTATTTCTGAGATTAAGGGGGCAGGGAAAGCATATACAGATGCATTTCACTATCAAAAACATTTACACGTAAGTCTTTTAAAACAATACTTATTTTAAAGATGTGGGGTACAACTTGGGATTAGGTAGGTAAGAGGTCATTTTACACATAAACTTTGGATTTTGGATTTGGTCTCCACTTTTCCAGGTTTGAGATCATGTATCCTTATTGATGTAATGTGCTTCCCCTCTTCTGGCAGTTTCCCACTACTTCCAATCCCTTTCTTAAAGTATTATGATAAATGTTCAGGGTCCACTTATGTAGTACTCGATTTTTTGATTCTGTGATAGATCACTGAGTATTATAGACTCTAAATTCATCCAAGTTGCTGTGAAGTCCGTATATTGTCCTTCTTTATGGCTGCATAATAATTCATTGTGTATATGTACCACTTTTTAAAATCCAGTCCAGTTTTAATGGGCAACATGGTTGGTACCATGTTTTTGCTATTGTGACTAGTGCTGCAATAACCATGTGTGCACATGTATTTTTTTTTTTTTGGTAGAATGATTTGGGTTCCTCTGGGTATATTCCTAGAAGGGGGATTGTTGGAATGTATGGAAGGTTGATTTTTAGATTTTTTAGGAATTGCCACACTGTCTTCCACAGAGCTGTACTAATCTACACTTCCACCAACAGTGTAGAAGTGTTCCCTTTTCCCCACATCCTCTCCAGCATCTGCTGTCTTTTGAGTAATTGACGATGGCTATCCTGACTGGAGTTAGGTGACTTCTTAGTGTGGTTTTAATTTGTATTTCTTTGATAAGTAATGGGGCAGAACATTTTTTAATGTATCTGTTAGCTGCTCATATGTCTTTTTTTAAGAAGTGTCTATTCATATATTTTGCTCACTTTTTAATAGGATGGTTTAGTTTTTTTCTTTTAGCATGTTTGAACTCCTTGTTGATCCTGGATGTTAGGTCTTTGTCAAATATACAGTTGGCAAATAATTTTTCCCATTTTGTAGGCTGTCTCTCTGCTCTCTCGATGGTTTCCTTTGCTTTGCAGAAGTTTTTCAGTTTGATGAGGTCCCACTTGTCTATCTTATCTGCTATAGCATGGGCATTTGTGGTTTTGATCAGGAATTGGGTGCCCATTCCAATTTCTGTAAGGGTGCCTCCTGTGTTTTTTAAAATTTTTATAGTTTGAGGTTTAATGTTAAGGTCTTTAATCCATTTAGAATTTATTTTTGTGTATGGTAATAGGTAGGAGTTCTGTTTCAATCTTCTGCATGTGGTCAGCCAGTTTTCCCAGCACCATTTTCTGAATAGGTTCTCCTCTCCCCAGCGTTTATTGGTGGAGGCTTTGTCGAAGATGAGTTGGTTGAGAAATTGAGGTTTAGCTTCTGGGATCTGTATCCTGTTCCATTGGTCTATATGCCTGTCCTTGAACCAATACCAGGCTGTTTTAATAAGTGTAGCTTTATAATAAAAGTTTAAAGTTTGGAAGTGTGATACTTCTTGTTTTTTTTTTTTTTTTTTTTGCTAAGGATTATTTTGGCTATTTGTGGTCTTTCATGTTTCCATATGAATTTCTGTATTGTCATTTCCAGATTTGAGAAGAATGATGATGGTAATTTAATGGATATTGCATTGAATTTGAAGATTGCCTTGGGAAGGATGGACATCTTAACAATGTTGATTCTTCCAATTCATAAGCATGGAACATTTTTCCATTTGGTTGTGTCTTCTTTAATTTCTTAGAGAATTTTTTTGTAGTTTTCATTGTTAAGGTTTTTCATCTCTCTGACAAAGAAGATATATCATTTTTTGTTGGCTATTGTGAATGGGATTGTGCTTTTTATTTGGTTTTCTGCCTGTTTGTTGTTGGTATATAAGAATGCAACTATCTTTTGCATGTTTATTTTGTACCTGAGACTTTGCCAAAGTCCTTTGTCAGTGCAAGGAGACTTTTGACAGATTCTCTTGGGTTTTCAATGTATAGGATCATATAGTCAACAAAGAGTGATAGCTAAACTTCCTCTTTTCCTATTTGAATACCCTTGACTTCCTTCTCTTGTCTGATTGCTCTAGGTAGGACTTCCAACACTATGTTGAACTATGTGAGTGAGAGTGGGCATCCTTGTCTTGTTCCGGTTTTCAGGGTAAATGCTTCCAGTTTCTATCTGTTTAGCAGTATGTTGACTGTGGGCTTATTGTAGATAACCCACAAATATTCTTAGACTCCAGGAGAAGGGATTGCATCTCTTTCCCCCAGCAAGTGGTAAAAACAGAATATTCATCTATGGAAAATACAGTCCCCTTGGTTTGGGTTTGTGAGTTTAGAGTTGAATAGAGAAAGAATTTTATGATGACATAAATTGTTCTAAACTAAGATTTCTCAAAAACATTTTACACATTGAATAGAATATTTAGTTACAAGGAACTTCTGCAGGAAATTCTTATTTTACATGCCCCAGTTCATCTCATTGCATTTCAAGATCATGAGCACCAGCAAAAGAAATGGGAAGAATAAGCCCTAGGGAAGTGATTTCTGTCTAAATTGAAATCCAGATATCATCTAAAAACTCAGGCAAGGTACCTGATATAGATAATTGTAAGATGAAAAAGGCAGAGATCACAGCATAGAGGAATTCATGAATAAATTACACCACATCTTTGTTTGCTACACCAGAGACAGAAACATGATGTCATGCCCCCCTTGTCTTATTCCTCCATCTGGATCTGAACAGATATATGGGTCAGATGGTAAAATTTGAAAATCCAGACTGGGGAACAAAGTGTATCTGGCCTCCAAGTTAAATGGGGAGGAGACTTTGGTCTCTTTATGCTCCCTGGACTCTTACCTCCTGAACAATGTCACTGGGATCTCATTCCCCATGATTTTTGCTTTGGTGGGCTCCAGTCCTTAGGATTTTGGCTTGCTTTTCTCCACAGGGATGGGGTCTGCCCCTAATATCTACATGGAGGGACCTGGGGAGAGTGGAGTCCAGCTTGTGTGCATTGCATGGGGCTGGCTCCCCGAGCCTCAGGTGTATTGGAAAGATATTTGGGGAGAGGAGTTGCTGACTGTGTTTGAGTATCACGTGGAAGAAGAAAATAGTCTATTCTACATGGAAAGCACCCTTGTGCTCATGGATGCCTCTGTAGAGATGGTGTCCTGCTTCATTCACAACCCTGTCCTCACTGAGGAGAAGGCCTCAGTCATCGACATCCCAGGTTAGTCCTCTACCTCTTAGACCAACATGCTCACATCACCAGGAAGGGTTCCAGCGCTGACTCCAGCATCTCATTTTTTTTTAAATCAAGGGAAACATCTAACGTTTAATAAAATATATTAAAGGCTATAAAAACTATGACTGAAAATATATGCAGTACAGGTTGATTCAATAGCTGTTAATGGGACTTCAGTTCTTTAGAATTCTACTTTTTCTTCTTTGCATTGATTCTTTCTGCTCACAAGTAGCACTGATATGTGAGGAAAATAAAATGATATTCTTTCAATTGAAATGTTTTCTTATGCTGTGTTGTGCTGTTTACTTCCAGAAATCTATCATATGAAGACAATCAAAGATGGAGTCAACTATTTACATAGCAGAATATTGCTTACAGCCTCACTTACAAAAGGCAACAAAAAAACAACCAAAAAATCCAAGACAACAGTAGAGTGTTGTTTTTTATGTTATTATAAACTATAACATTGATAAAAAATAATATTTTCAAATAATTTTAATGGTTGAAAATAATACTCATGATGTACTATTCAATGATAAAGATTAGGTCTATCTATTGACCTTTCTAATCATATAAAATTATTGGATTTAAATAATTTTTAACTTTACTGAGACTTTTGGGATGCTGTCTATATTTGGCCATTAGCATTTAGTTATTCATATAAGTTCAAAGATAAAACTTTTAAAAGAAAATGTGATATTTTAATAATGAAAAGACAGATTATTATTAGATATAATTAATCACTCTATAAATGATAAATAAATATAATTTCTCAGTTTGTTTATAACTATAGATGATAATTGCCTATGTCCATATAACTGTATACTTTCTAGGTATCTATAAAAATAGCATGTATTATTTTTGTAACTGATAGTTAAATATTTATATGGTAAGTATCAGCAGAATCATGAGAAGATAGAAATGAGAGAATTTTTGTTGGGAGAGAAAAGGAAAATTAGCAGCATCACTTACTGATTTGGGAAAAAGGAACAATATTTTTCTACATTTTACATTTTTTATGAATTGAGCTTCCTATAAAATTTAGAATGTTCTTTTCTTTCATCTTTTTAAAAAATAGTTTCTGTCCATTCCCATTCCCTTAGACCACACAAAACTAACCCAAACTGTCAAAAGCATAGTAAAGAAGCTCAAAAGGACAGAACAAAACCTTCAAGAGATGAATGACCACTTCAAAAGATTGAACCTAAGACTAATTGGACTTCCTGAGGCAGAGAGAGAAACAGAGGCCACACTGGAACAAACATTTCATGAAATCATTCAAGAAAACTTCCCTCATCTCATCAAGGATGAAAAAATTCAAACACAAGAGATTCAGAGAACTCCTGCAAGACAACAAATGAGAAGACCAACTCCCAGACATATAATAATTTGCCTAAACAAAGTAGGTATAAAAGAAAAAATCCTAAAGGCTGGAAGAGAAAAAGGTTAGACTACCTACTAAGGAAGACCAATTAGAATAGCAGCAGATTTATCTACAGAAACCCTTAGGGCTAGGAGAGCTTGGAACCCTATCTTCAAAGTTCTAAAAGATAAACAATTTCAACTGAGAATAACCTACCCAGCCAAGCTAAGCTTCATCAGTGAGGGAGAATTGAAATATTTCCCAGATATCCAATCCCTAAGAACCTACGCTGCCACCAGACCACCGCTACAAGAAACATTTAAGAAAGTATTGGGGGACTTCCAGCAAGATGGCGATGGGGAAACCCGGTCTGTGAAAACCTCTGCAAAGGAGAAATGCAGTGGGTCTCTGACTCTCGCCCTGGGGGCTACGGACCCCAACATTGCAGCCTGCTCTTCACACGGAGCTCGGCCATTGCCACCACTGGGGCATTGCAGCAGTCTGGACAGCCACTGCAGCGCAGATGCCACCACCGCAACCTTTGCAGCTGCTGCAGCCACCACAGCCACTGCCACAGCCACTGGTAGCACATCACACCATCTGGGCTGGAGGCGATCCACAACTTCAGTCCTTGAAGCCCCTTCAGGGAAGATCTGCTGGGATCGCTGCCACCTCTCCTGCGACCAAGACGTCCTGCCCGCCGTAAGTCTCCTGCCGTCTGCCCTGAGGCAGGCAGCCATCTTGCATCTTCATCCTCTGCTGTCCCTCTCTGGCCCCACCCCCTCTGGGGCGAGCAGCTGAGATAACACCATATGCTGGCGATTCAAGGTAACAACACCAAAACGGGAAAAAAAGCTTGATAAAGACATAGGCCAGAGTGGTGAACTGAGGGTGATCTGAACTGTCCTTCACAGCAGACCAGGGGCAACTGACCCTAACTGCAAACTAACTTACCAGCTTGAAAAGAAAACTAGAAATCAGACCTGAAAGGACATTGGACTTAAACGAAATGTCTCAGAGTGTACTTCATTGATTCTGTTAGTTTAATGACTTAATTCTATTCCTACTGTTTTGTTCTTTTTTTCTTTTTTCCTCTTCCTTTTCTTCTCTTTTCTTCTCTCTGTAAACCATATCTTTGTATAGAGGAACAGCATACTAATAAGGTGGTTGGATAGCTGGTATGTTAGCATCACTATATGTTTTATTTATGTCTGCATGAGAGTTGGTTCGTCTGTAGCTGTGGTCTATTGTTTTATCTGTTTCAGTATAGGCCTCTCTCTCTATTTGTTGGCACACTCGTTTGTTTCCCCCCTTACTCCTCTATCTCTCCACCCCCCTCTTCAACCCACTGTCTGCTCCATTCTCTCCCCTCTGTTAACCATTTTATTTCAGGGAGTAAACCTACAGCCCCACTGCATGGACAGATTCCAAGGCAGTGGAAAGTGGGTTCCAGATTATCCACACACCTGTCAGCGAATACCAGGACCTGCAGATAGATTTTGAATCACAGCTCCCCCCTTAAGTAAATCTCAAAACTGCAAAAAGGACCACCCCCAACCTACAGTGCAACTCCAGAATTGAACAAAGTAAGAGGGCATACATAAAGAATAGGAGATTGAACAAACAGAAGTAAACCAATCCCTTTACCCCTGAATAACAGAATTAAAGAAGATGGTGACATGGAGGGAAGGAAAAAGTAGGGAGGGGAAAAACCGTACAAATGAAGAAAAACAAAAAGAAGAATGTAGGTCTCACACAGACCCCTGGGAGATCAGACACTGAGAAAACAGATTCTGGAACACAAACAATGAAGAGCCCCCAGAATGACTGGTTACATGCAACAAACCAGACATCAAGACATTAATGGAGAGAATTAAAAAAAATGAGGAGAGATAAGAGGAAAATAGGAAGGAGCTGATGTCAGAAATGACAGCAGTAAAGAATACTGTGATGAAAATGAATAACACACTAATAAGCATGGAAAGCAGAATCAGCCAAGCAGAAGAAAGAATCTCAGAGCTCGAAGACCAAAACACAGAACTAACCCAAACTGTCAAAAGCATAGAAAAGAAGCTCAAAAAGGCAGAACAAAACCTGCAAGAGATGAATGATCACTTCAAGAGACCAAACCTAAGAGTAATTGAACTTACAGAGGCAGAAAGAGAAACAGAAACCACACTGGAACAGACATTTCATGAAATCATTCAAGAAAACTTCCCTGATCTCATCAAGGATGAAAAAATTCAAACACAAGAGATTCAGAGAACCCCTGCAAGACAACAAATGAGAAGACCAACTCCCAGACATATAATAATTTGCCTAAACAAAGTAGGTATAAAAGAAAAAATCCTAAAGGCAGCAAGAGAAAAAGGCCAGACTACCTACCAGGGAAAACCAATTAGAATAACAGCAGATTTATCCACAGAAACCCTTCAGGCTAGGAGAGCCTGGAGCCCTATCTTCAAAGTTCTAAAAGAGAAACAATTTCAACCAAGAGTAACCTACACAGCCAAACTAAGCTTCATTAGTGAGGGAGAATTGAAATCTTTTCCAGATATCCAATCCCTGAGAACCTACGCTGCCACCAGACCACCTTTACAAGAAACACTTAAGAAAGTACTGACACAGAAGAAAAAGAAAAAAGAACAACAACATTCTTCACAATAGTACAGGCAAAAGATTAAAAACACACATGAATCCACTCCAAAACCCAAAGAACGACAACAAACAAACAGGAACAACTCTGTAAGAACCTTATGATAAGGATCAACTCTTGCATTTCAATTATTAGCCTAAATGTGAATGGACTAAATGCACCACTGAAAAGACATAGACTGGCAAAATGGATAAAATATCATCAGGCAACAATCTATTGCCTTCAAGAGACTCACCTCACTAGAAAGGACACCCACAGACTCAAAGTAAGAGGATGGGAAACAAACTTTCAGGCGAACGGAATACAAAAGAAAGGTGGAGTAGCGATCTTAATTTCAGACAAAATACCCTTCAAGCTATTAAAAATCAAAAAAGATACAGAAGGCCACTACATAATGATAAAAGTCTCAATCCATCAACAAGAAATATCTATCCTAAATATATATGCACCCAACATAGGTGCGCCAACTTTCATAAAGCAACTTATAGGAAAACTAAAGAAAGATATTGACTCTAACACCATCATCACTGGGGACTTTAATACCCCACTCACAACCCTAGACAGATTATAAGGACAAAAAATCAGCAAGGAGATCTGGAACCTCAATGTGACTTTGGACCAAATGGACTTACTTGATACCTACAGAACACTCCATCCAAAGACCACAGAATACACATTCTACTCATCTCCACATGGAACATATTCTAAGATTGACCACATACTCAGCCATAAATCAAGCATAAGCAAATTTAAAAGGACTGAAATTCTACCATGTATCTTCTCGGACCACAGTGGAATAAAAATAAACATTGATACCAACAAAGTCCCCCCCAAACTCACAAAGACATGGACACTAAACAGCATGATGCGAAACAACTCCTGGGTCAATGATGAAATCAAAACAGAGATCAAAAGATACCTGGAAGCAAATGAAAATGAAGAAACATCTTACCAAAATCTCTGGGATGCCCTGAAAGCTGTAGTAAGAGGGGAATTTATATCCCTACAAACACACATGAAGAAAATGGAAGGAGCAAAAATTCACAACCTAACAGGCCACCTAAAGAAGCTGGAAAAGCAAGACAACCAAACCCTAATTTCAGCAGAAGAATCCAGATCACCAAAATAAAAGCCCAAATCCAGAACCTAGAAGACAAAAAGATAATACAAAAAATCAATGAAACAAAAAGCTGGTTCTTCAAAAGGATAAATAAGATCAATGGTCCCCTAGCTAGACCGTCGAAGAAAAACGAGAAAAAAACCAAATAAGCACAATCAGAAACAGAAAAGATGAAGTCACATCTGACCCTGAAGAAATACAAAAGATCATTAGAGACTACTACGTACACTTGTATGGAAACAAACTTGAAAATCTTAAGGAAATGGAGGACTTTCTGACATCACACAACCTACCTAGGTTGGAACAAGAAGAAATTGAGACCCTAAATAGACCAATAACAATCAAGGAAATCGACTACATAATAAGAAAACTTCCTACAAAAAAAAAAACCTGGTCCAGATGGCTTTCCAGCAGAATTCTACAAGACATTTAAGGAGGAGCTGACATCAATCCTACTGAAGGTATTCCAGGTGATTGAAAAAGATGGAACTCTCCCCAAATCATTTTACGAAGCCAACATCACATTGATACCCAAGCCAGGTAAAGATCCAACAAAGAAAGAAAACTACAGGCCAATATCTTTGATGAACATAGATGCTAAAATTCTCAACAAGATCTAGCAACCTGGATTCAGCAATACATCTCAAAAATCATCCACCATGACCAAGTAGGCTTCATTCCTAGGATGCAAGGCTGGTTCAACATTCGTAAAACCATAAATGTAATTAAATTCGTCAACAGATGTCAAAACAAAAACCACATGATCATATCATTAGATGCAGAAAAAGCTTTTGATAAAATCCAACACCCCTTCTTGATAAAAAGCCATCTATGAGAAACCCACAGCCAACATACCTCAAAATGGACAAAAATTGGAACCAATTCCCCTGAAAACTGGAACTAGACAAGGATGCCCACTCTCATCCCTCCTGTTCAGCATAGTATTGGAAGTCCTGGCTAGAGCAATGAGAGAAGAGGAGGCAATCAGGGGTATCCAAATAGGAAAAGAGTAAGTCAAATTATCTCTCTTTGTAGATGATATGATTGTGTACCTTGAAAACCCAAGAGAATCTGTCAAAAGCCTCCTAACATTGATAAAGGCCTTTGGCAAAGTCTCAGGATACAAAATAAATGTATAAAAGACAATTGCATTTCTCTACACCAATAATAAACAAACAGAAACCCAAATAAAAAACACAATTCCATTCACAATAGCCACAAAAAAAATGAAATACCTTGGCATCTTCCTAACCAGAGACGTGAAAGACCTTTACAAGGAAAACTACAAAACACTGTTCAAAGAAATCAAGGTTGACACAAACAAATGGAAAAATATCCCATGCTCATGGATCAGAAGAATCAACATTGTGAAGATGTCCATCTTACCTAAGGCAATCTACAAATTCAATGCAATACCCATCAAATTACAGCAACATTTTCTAGACCTGAAAAAACAACACAGGAATTCATATGGAAACACAAATGTCCAAGAATAGCCAGAACAATCCTCAGCAAAAAAAACAAAGCAGGTGGTATCACATTACCAGATTCAAACTTTACTATAAAGCTACAACATCAAAACAGCTTGGTATTGGATACGAACAGCATATAGATCAATGAATCGAATTGAGATCCAGAAGCAAAACCTCAATTTCCACCAACTCATCTTCGACAAAACCCAACTACCACTAAGAGAACCTATTCAGTAAATGGTGCAGGGAAAACTGACACATGCAGAAATTGAAACACCCCTATCACCCCATGCACAAAGTTAACTCCAAATGGATCAGAGACTAAATGTAAAACCTCAAACCATAAGAACCTTCGAAAAGGAAGGAAAACCCTCATGGAATCGGAACTGGCATCAATTCCTGAACAAAACCCGAAACCCACAGGTCATAAGAGAGAAAATAGACAAGTGGGACCTTATTAAACTGACAAGCTTCTGCAAAGCCAAAGAAACCATCAAGAGAGCAGGCAGACAGCCTACAGACTGGGAAAAAGTATTTGCCAACACCAGGTCTGACAAAGGTTAACATCCTGGATCTACAAGGAACTCAAACATGCTGAAAAGAAGAAAACAAACAACCCCATTATAAAATGGGCAAAAGATATGAACAGACACTTCACAAAAGAAGACATCCGAGCAACCAACAAACACATGAAGAAATGTTCAGCCTCACTAATCATCAGGGAGATGCAAATCAAAACCACACTGAGATACCACCTAACTCCAGCCTGAATGCAATTATCAACAACTCAAAAAATAACAGCTGCTGGAGAGGGTGTGGTGAAAAGGGAACACTTCTACACTGTTGGTGGGAGTGTAAACTAGTGCAACCTCTGTGGAAAGCAGTGTGTCGATTCCTAAAAGCTCTAAAAATCGACCTTCCATATGACCCTGCAATCCCCCTACTGGGAATATACCCTGAAGACCTCAAATCACTCTATAAAAGAGATACATGCACATGTATGTTTATCGCAGCATTGTTCACAATAGCAAGAACCTGGAAACAACCATGCTGCCCATCAAAGGAGGACTGGATTAAAAAATGTGGTACATATACACGATGGAATACTACGCAGCCATAAAAAAGAACAAAATCATGAATTTCACAGCAACATGGATGGAACTAGAGTCTATAATACTGAGTCACCTCTCACAGAAACAAAGATCCGAGTATCACATGTTCTCACTCATATAATGGACCTTGAACATCCAATGTAATACTATAAGAAAATGACTGATGGTACTGGGAAACTATGGGGGGAAGGGGGATGGGATTAACTGTCGCAAATATCTGTCTGGGGATGGGGAAACAGCTCTTATCAACAGGGTGCCTGAATGAAACATAATTGTACACCTAATCCTTAACTGTACTCCACAAAATCATAATAAAAAATATTGATTAAAAAAAGAAAGTATTAAATAAAGAAGAAAAGGGAAAAAGAACATCAACGTTCTTCACAATAGTATAGGCAAAAGACTAAAAGCACACACGATCCAACTCTAAAACCAAAAGAAAGACAACACACAAACAGGAAGAACAACAACTTTGTAAGAACATTATGTTACAGATCAACTCTCACATCTCAATAATTAGTTTGAAGGTGAATGGACTAAATGCATCTTTGAAAAGACATAGAATGGTAAAATGGATAAAATATCACCAGGCTACAATCTATTGCCTTCAAGAGACTCACCTCACTAGAAAGGACACTCACAGATTCAAAGTAAGGGGATGGAAAACAAATTTTCAGGGGAATGGAACACAAAAGAAAGGAGGAGTCGTGATCTTTATTTCAGATTTCTTCAAATGTTATTTTTGTTCTTTGTCCAGGGAAATTCCAGACTCAGCTGGGTAAGTAGGAGGGTCTGGTATGCACCTGTACAGGGAGTCCCTGCTTTTCCCAGCATGTGGGTGTTACTGTGAGACTTTGTGATCCAGAGGAGAAACTGAGGCACAATTTTACCAAGTCTTATGGTCAGTTAGTACCAGAGGGGACCAAAAATTGCAGACCTCCACAGTCTCCTTCAGGGACCTTTCTACAGTGTAACCTGCCATTTAGGGGATTCATGGGGATTCCACTGAGCCTCCGATGGACATCTATATGCTCTGTGTGGTGAGGGGAAAGGGAGCTGCCTGGGTATATGGAAGATGGAAAGTGATGGGGGGGGAGAAGGGAGAGTAGGGGCCCCTTTAAAAACATTTCAAATATAAGTGAGAGCAAAATCATCATGATAAAAGTAGGTCACACCCACCACATTTACCCTTTAGCCCTGCTATGGGCCCTGTTCCTGCCCCTCACTCCAGTAGACTCCTAACCTCAAGGTTATTGGGAGGAGGGAGTATTACCTCCTGGGTGAAGCCTAGGATCTTGTGGCTGGGGTAATAATTGTTTTTGTTTTTTGACCTTATAATTTTACTCCAGGTATTATTTTACTGCACCTAAGATAAGTGGTTTAAAAAATAACCAACTGATTAAGAGCCCCTTTCAGTTTGTCCTTTGCGTACTTACAGTCTAACTCCCTTACGGGCCTCTTCACTCAGTCCAAGGTAACCACCCTGTTCCCTGCACAGATGCACAAGAACTTGGATCCCTCATGTCCTCCCTTATCAATACCTGCTCTTCATCAAGTCGCCTGTTACAGGAATGTGTATGTATGTGTGTGCTTTAGGTGAGCTTAAACACACCTTTCAGCTCATAAAAGAGTTTTGGAGGAAAATCAGGGAGACAAACACACCCCAATCTTTGCTAGAGTCTACTGTGACATCTTTGGCCCCATAAGACCTCAGGAAAATCAAAGGTAACTCTATAATCTGAGGAGAGACACACACCTGTGAGTCCTGCCCTTCTGAGTCGGAGCTCTTTCTGCCTAGGGTAGCAACTGTGTCTAATTTGATTGAAACCCTAACTGGCAGAGCTTATCAGTTGCATATCAGGAAGTCAAACTAGTGTTTGGGCAGGTTGACACAAGCCTGTATCCTCAAGTAGACTGTAGAAAAAGAGTCACTCCTCTGGGTTCTCTGAGCCAACTCGACATACCCATTGTATCCCCAGCACACAAAACACAATCTCGTGTCATGCTGGCCTTCCAGGACCACAGTTAACCAAGGTAGGGAGATGGAGCTTCTCTTTGCTCCATGTCAGGTGAAGGAAGAGAACTGTGCACACAGGGAGCTTCGAGGGTGAGCTGTGGTGACTGAAATGCCCAGGAACTCCCCAGCCATTTCTTGTATTATCCTGATGAATTAGAGGCTCAGGGGAAGGACTTCTTGCCAAGGGCCACTAAAACAACCACCTCTTTAAAAAAATCTTGAGACAGATAATCCAGTTTCCTTTCTGGCAAGTAATGCCACAGATTTATAAACATGATGACTCGTTTTTTGAAATACTAACTATATACCAGCCAGTATGCTAGGTGCTTTAGGTGAATTACTTCATTTTTTTACAATAATTATAAACGTTAATAAACTTATCCTCATTCTGAAGTTAAGAAACAATCTTAGAGACATATGTGGTTTGCTGAAAACTGCTAAAATTTCAATGTTTGCCTTATATTCTATGTTTATTAACTTAAGAGTGCAAATTCTTAATCACTTATGTGTGATTTTTGTCAGTTCATCAGATTCTATTTTTCTTGCCTTTAAAACGAACAGATTGAGCCTGGGTGTGGTGGCTCATGCCTATAATTCCAGCATTTTGGGAGGTGGAAGCAAGAGGATCGTCTGAGCCCAGGAATTTGAGATCAGCCTGAGCAACATGGTAAGACTTCATCTCTACAATTAAAAAAAATTAGCCAGGTGTGATGGCATATGCCAGTAGTCCCAACTACTTGGAAAACTGAGGTGGAAGGATTGCCTGAGTTCAACAAGTCAAGGCTGAGTTAGCTGTGAGTGTGTGACTGCACTCCAGCCTGGGCAACAGAGTGAGATTCCAACTAAAAAAAATAAAAATAAAAATAAATAAATGAATAAACAAATAAAATAGAATAAAATAAAAATAAAATGAGCTGGCTGAATCTCTAACAGTGTCCAGTTCTAGAAGACCAGATATAATGTAACTTCACATATTTGAGAAACAAGATAGTGTGCTAATTGAATATGCGGATTGAAAGAGGATTGAAAATCAGATTTCAAGAGACTAGTGTATAATTCAGTGTACTTACACTCGAGAACAGATTTAATTTTTCAGTAGATATTCAGAATGCATTTCAGGACATACATACAATACTCAAAACAAAAACAAAACAAAGCATTATATTTGAAACCAGTACAGAATTGAGTGGAAGGTTGTGTCCAAAATTGTATAGAAAAAGGAAATTATGCACAATCGCTCTGAAGGCATTCATATTTTAGTAGCACATCTATTATTAAAAACAGGACTGTATGACTTTTCTAGTACCTTATACTTTAGTATTTTAGATTTTGGAAACACAGGAGTTTTGTCTGTCTAAGATGCATCAAATTAATTGAACTCTCCATATTTATATTTTGCCATACTTAGTGTCAATTTTAGCTCTTCACTACCTATGTTTTGCAGGGAAAACCAGTTTGAGATTCGATATGTGCCACAGGTCATGGACAGGAGAGACAATTCTCATATGGGTAATGGAAAGGAGGAGATAGTCTGTTTTATTAAGTAATTTCCTGTAAGACACATAGATGGAAAACTAACCACAAATGAGTCATTAGTTCATTTTTTCCCCTGACTTTTACACTTGTCTGAGACATTAAAAGGTACATAGGGAAGGAAGATAATACTGTTTTAGGTAAAATTGCAGGACAAAGCAAAGAAATTGCTAAAAATAACTGGAAGTCAAATGTTACATAAAATAAAAGGGAAATATCTGAAAATTAGAATTATGTTGATGGGGACTTTCCTCTCTAAAAAGATATTGAACTGTTTTTAGCCAATGACATAATTGAGGGATATTATGCCTTTGGCAAGTAACTCCATGTATAGAACCTGCAATGTTATGCTTGTATGTCTATTGTAAATGCACACAATATATATGTGAAATCATTCTTATTATTTGATAGAAAAGGATGATTCTGAATTTGTAATAGAGCAAAATTGGCATGATCAGGACCTGATAAGAATGGAAAGTGTAATATAGTTGGATCCAGAAAACCCTCATAGAAAATTGTCTTCACCCTCCAGAGTGGGAGAATTATTCCTTTTGTACATTCATTGTTGTTTTGCATTTTGTATTTTGTCAACCTTCCTAGTTCTTGATCTCCAAATGTTTCTCAAAATTATCTTGGTACATTCAACTTGGTGTGTGTTTATAACCCCACATATGTGGAATAATGAGGAAATAAAATATAACAACTGGAACAGATTTCTAAGGTATTATAAAGAATATCTAGAAGACGGTTTCTTCAAACTTTATAACCAAAAATCCACCTGTAACTTATTTTCATCTTCTCCCCATTATCTTGTCAGAGAGTGAAATTGCCTTCAATGCCCTCAAGTCTCACAGGTCTGTGCTTCTCTGCTCACACTGTATAGTCATCTGTGTACCTTATATAGACTACTTTGTTTAACCCCACAACAATTTTATAACTTGGGAAGTAATATACCAAATTTATGGTTTTAGAAAATGAGGCATAGATAGATCAAGAAGTAGTTGAAGATCATATAGATATGAAGGATTAAAAGAAAATCTTTAGATAAGCTAAGGTTAGCAGAGTTCAACTGAATAAAGAACAATTTGCAATTCAGGCAGCCCTCAGAACCAGAGCATGTTTAGAGAACTCCGGGCAGCAATATGGTCAGACAGCATTTATGGACAAAATGGAAGTGAGATACAGGAAACAGAAGTGAGGTACAGAGACAGCTCTACTGGTTGCAGCTCAGCGTTTGTTTATTTGAACACATTTTGAGCATCTGCACACACTGATGCGTGACTGCTTTTCAGCTATTCATTATAAATGTATATGTGTACTCCTAATTTAGGCTTTCACTTAGTTTATGTACTCAGTTGGTTGCATTTTGTTACATAAGGATTGAGGTACAGAGGCATCCTTAGTCCAAATTTGTGAAACGTTCATTTTATTCTGAAAATTTAAACTGCAAAAGTTGTAAATTATTTGTCTGTAAACTGAATGAAATTATAGGTAAGGAGGGCAGGTAGAGGTTCAATTGCTGATTTTTTTTTTGACTGACTCGCAGCATGAGATGTTTCTTTCTTGAACAAGGACAACTTCTGTCCTGAGTCCATAAAACCTACATCTCTCCAAAGGATGATATTGGGCTTTACAGCTCCCCTGGGATGTCTGTGGTTTCTATACCCCACTAGAGCTGTTCTTGGTGATGACACTATTTGCTCCATTTTGATTCTTTCATTGTGTTTTATCTGCTCTATTGAACAGCTTCCTCAAAAGTGATTGGACCTTCTCAGCCCATCCTTGTCAGAGTAGGAGAAAACAGTTAACCTGTTACTTGCCACTGAAGGCTGATGCACAAAACATGGAGGTGAGATGGGTCCGATCCCACCCTTACCCTGCTGTGCATGTGTACATGGATGGGGACCATGTGGCTGGAAAACAGATGGCAGAGTACAGAGGGAGGACTGCACTGGTGAGTGCTGTCTTTGACGAGGGCAAAGTGACTCTGCAGATAAGCAGTGCCAGACCTTCAGATGATGGGAAATACCACTGCCTTTTTGAACAAGATACTGTCTACCAGGAGGCCAGTTTGGATCTGAAGGTGATAGGTAAGGATTCTAGATAAGTGTTTTGGAGTCAACGCCTGTTATCACTTTAACATACTAGTTCCTAGAAAATTTATCTGGTTTCTGAAATTTGCTTAATGCACATTGCTTGTCAAATTTATATTGAACCCTCCATTGTGTAGGAACTGTCATAAATACTCAAAGTTCACAAACTAAGATGGGCCAAATTTAATTATTTGAATAAAGAACTCCTTAACCATTATTGTCAAAAAGTTAGCATGTATTTAGGGGAATCTGAGAATTTTACTCCGTAGTTTTGCACCGAACTCATTATTTCACAGTGTGTTATGAGTATTCTGGGATATGTAGTAAATTAAAGGAAATATAATAATTTGAAGACTCAACTAAATCAACCATATAAACAAAAGTCATAAATATTGACAAGGTTGGCAGGGATGGAGAAAAAAGATAAGACCACTCCCTAATCATGATTTCCTACTGTCTATATTTGTGAGAATTAGTTATCAAGTTAGCAAATGCCACTGAAGATGTAAGTCAAAATCCTGGATATTCTACATGTGTTTCCCATGTAGTTTGAATCTAAATTCACGAACATATTTAGAAAACATCCACAGGAGCACATGTTGCAAAGTTAAATAGGCCCCATAATTTTCTGCCATTGGACACAGATATTCATATAATTTTTATCTTTTAGCATTTTAAAAAATAACTTAAAAAAATTCCATCCATGTGTTTCTTGCTTGGTCAAAGTTATTTTGTTCTCAGTGACAGAAGAAAAATGTCATATATGAAAAATTATCATAAATCTTAATCTGTTTCAGTATGATTTTGGAATACAAAAATAAAAAAAATTAAAAAAAACAAGAAAATGTTCCAGCCAACCTCACCCCTAAGTGGAGTATAATCCGCCTTAAGTTCTTTTCTCTTCCCCAAGCCCTCTACATCTCTTTCCTTTCAGGGAAGTCATTGCTCACACAACCAATAAAAAGATTCTAGGCATTGATTCCTTGATCTCTGTTCGCAGGTCTGGGTTCTTTTCTGCTAATCATCTTGAAGGGACTGGAGGATGGAGAAATACAGTTGATATGTTCTTCAGATGGGTGGTTCTCACGACCCTAAGTGCAGTGGAGGGACTTGGAAGGGAAGAAAATACCATCATCTTCTGAGGTCATAACTCAGGATGGCCACGGGCTGTTCCATGTGGAGACATTTCTATTGGCCACAAACATCTCCATTGCGATGTGACTTGCTCCATCGGCATTCTTCTTTTAGGCGAGAAGAAAACAGCAGCTTATTCTCCCTCAAGCTGGCGATTCCATATGGTCCTCCAGGTTTGGGAAATAATTATCAAGACCAATCCAGGCTTACTTATTTTATTGCTCTTTAAAAAATTTTATTTTGCTCTCTGATGAATTATCCTGCTAACATATTCCCCTATAAAGTTTGTTTTTAGGAATCTCCTCCTCTGAATTTCTCCCTGAGTGTCCTAAACTAGAGGCTAAAGTCAAAATTATTGTTGAGTATACACTAAATTCTCATAACTGACTCTCTCTTCAATCTAGCTCCAAACTCTCTTCTAATGTGAAAACTATTACAGTACTTTTTTATTTTTCCCCCTCATTGTAATTTTCTACTAGATTAGAAACTAATTTTCATTTAAGCCCTCTTTATGGTTGTAGTTTGGGTAATTTTGTCCTGTTGCAACCCCACTTATTCCAGTGAGTGTGATATAATTGGAAGAGAGCAGAGAATATGTTTGTGTGTGCATTTCTGAGAGGGGCGAACGTTAAAACGAGACATAAACTTGCATTCTCTCCTGTACTTCTACAGAGCAGGGAGGAAGCAGACCAATTGTCTCTTTGAGAGACTCAATTTCTTCCCTGATCTTCAGCTCAGCAGCTGCTCATATGACAAAGATATTGTCCTAGTTTCTTGATTTAATGAGATTCTGGGGTTTCATTTTAGAGTCTGAGATGACTTTTTCATGGAAGATACTCCTGATTTTGGCATTGCTTCTTGCTGCAGCTGTAGTCCAAACCATTAGGAAGAGCTTTAAAGAAGGTAAGTTAGGCAAACAAAATAGTGTGAGCATGCTCTGTGGTAGGAACATACTGTGCACTTTCTGTAGCCTCCCTTTTCCGCAGTCACCCATGGGAGGCATTTAGTGAATAACCAGTAACTAAGGAAATGTGAGAAACATGAGCCTATGGATTACAAAGAGCTCAAGGCTCACTTTTCCACTGTCCTTAATCACATGATCCAGGTTTTCTCAAGTATGTGAATACTTCACACAGTTTTTGGCTTTTCTTTTCTATAATAGTAAAGATTTAAAATTTTTTTTTCTGCATTATTACTGACGTAATTACTGACTTCACAAAATGTAATTCCTTTTTTTTTTTTTGAGTTGGAGTCTCATTCTGTCACCCAGGTTGGAGTGTAGAGGTATGATCACTGCCACTGTAGCCTTGACCTGCTGGGCTCAGGCAATCCTTCCGACTCAGCCTTCTAAGTAGCTGAAACTACAGGTGCACACTATCACGTTCAGCTAATTTTTTGATTTATTGTAGAGACCAGGTCTTGCCAAGTTGCCTGGGTTGGTCTCGAACCCCTGAGCTCAGGCAATCCTCTTACCTCAGCCTCCCATTGTGCTGAGATTACAGACTTGAGTCACTGTTCTCAGCCATAACATGCAATTCTTATGTGTTATAGAATAACTTTAGAGCTCATGAAATGATCATTGATAACATATTTTTAAAAATTTTTATAATAAAGATGTGGGGTACAATTCAGGGTAAGTATACAAACATTGATAATGCAGGTAAAATGTTAATGAAGTATGCCCCTCCCTCCCCTAGCAGTTTTCCTCAACTGCCAATTCCAATCCCCCCACCAACAGTTTCTCATTACTGCCACTTGCTTTCTTATAGCATTATAATTGTTCAAGGTCCTGTTATGAGTGAGAACATATGGAACTCTGTTCTTTGTTTCTGTGATAAATCACTGAGTATGATCGACTCTAAATTTATCCAGGCTGCTGCAAAGCTCATATATTTGTCATTCTTTATGGCTGCATAATATTCCGTTGTGTATATGTACTACATTTTTTTTATCCAGTCTGGCTTCGATGGGCAACATGATTGGTTCCATGTTTTTGCTATTGTGAATAGAGCTGCAACAAACATACGTGTGCAGGTATCTTCTTTGTAGAATGATTTGAGTTCTTCTGGGTATATTCCCAATAGGAGGATTGCTGGGTCATATGGAAGGTCAATTTCTAGTTCTTTCAGAAATTGTCAGACTGTTTTCCAGAGAGTTTGTACAAGTTTGCATTCCCACCAGCAGTGTAGAAGCATTCCTTTTTCTCCACATCTTCGCCAGCAACTGTTGTTGTTTATTTTATTACTGATGGTCATTCTTACAGGGGTTAGGTGGTATCTCAATGTGGTTTTGATTTGCATTTCGTTGATGATGAGTGAGGCTGAGCACTTTTTCATGTGTCTGTTGACCTCCCGTACATCTTCTTTTGAGAAGTGTCTATTCATGTCTTTTGCCCACTTTTTAAAGGGGCTGTTTGTTTCTTTACCTTCAGTGTCTTTGAGTTCCTTGTAGATCCTAGATGTTAGGCCTTTTTCAGATACACAGTTGGCAAATATTTTTTTCCTATTCTGTGGGCTGTATCTCAGTTCTCTTGATGGTTTCTTTTGCTTAGCAGAAGCTCATTAATTTGACGAGGACCCACTTGTCTATCTTATTTCGTAAGGTATTGGCCTTTAGGGTTCTGAGTAGGAATTGGTTCCCAGTTCCAATTTCCATAAGGGTGTCTCCTGGATTTTCTGAGATTCTTATAGTTTGAGGTTTGACTCTGATCCATTTAGAGTTAATTTTTGTGTATGGTGACAGGTAGGGGTTCTGCTTCAGTCTTTTGTATCTGGTCAGCCAGATTTCCCAACACCATTTACTGAATAGGCTTTCCTCTCCCCAGTAGTTGTTGTTGAAGACTTTGTTAAAGATGAGTTGGTTGAGGAATTGAGACTTTGCTTCCGGAATCTCTATCCTGTTCCATTGGTCTATGTGCCTGTTTTTATACCAATACCAGGCTGTTTTTATTACTATAAACTTATAGTAGAGTCTGATACCTCCTGCATTGTTTCTTTTGCTAAGGATTGTTTTGACTATTCGTGTTTGTTTATGTTTCCATATGAATTTCCGTATTGTCATTTCCAGGTCTAAGAATGATGTTGGTAACTTAATGGGTACTGCATTGACTCTGTAGATTTTCTTTAGTAGGATGGACATCTTAGCAATGTTGATTCTTCCTATCCATGAGCATAGTATATTTTTCCGTTTGTTTGTGTCTTCTTGAATTTCTTTGAGCAGTGTTTTGTAATTCTCATTGTAAAGGTCTTTCACTTCTCTGGTTAGGAAGATGCTGAGGTATTTCATTTTTTTGTGTGGTTATTGTGAATAGGATCATGCTTTTTATCTGTGTCTCTGCCTGCTTGTTTTTGATGTATAGGAATGCAACTGACTTTTTCATATTTATTTTGTACTCTGAGACTTTGCCAAAGTCCTTTACCAGTGCAAGCAGGTTTTTAACATATTCCCTTGGATTTTCAAGGTGTAGGATCATATCATCAGCAAAGAGGGATAACTTGACTTCCTCATTTCCTATTTGGATACTTCTGATTTCCTTCTCTTATCTAATTGCCTGGGCTAGGACTTCCAACACAATTTTGAACAATAAGGGTGAGAGTGGGCAGCCTTGTCCCGTTCCAGTTTTCAAGGGAAATGATTCTAGTTTCTGTCCATTTAGAAATATGTTAGCTGTGGGTTCATCATACATGGCACAAACTATTTTTAGGTATGTTCTTTCTATACCTAGGTGTCTGAGGGTTTTTATCAAGAAGGGATACTGGATTTTATCAAATGCTTTTTCTGTATCTAATGAGATAATCATGTGGTTCTTGTTTTTACATCTGTTGATGTATTTAATGACATTTATGGTCTTGTGAATGTTGAACCAGCCCTGCATCCTGGGGATGAAGCTTACTTGGTCATGGTGGATGATTTTTGAGATGTGTTTTTGGATCAGATTTGCTAGAATCTTGCTGAGAATTTTTGCATCTATGTTCATAAGGGATATTGGCCTGTAGCTCTTTGTTGCATCTTTACCAGGTTTGGTTATCAGTGTAATGTTAGTTTCATAAAATGGTTTGGGGAGAATTCCATCTTTCTCAATTGCCTGGAATACTTTCAATAGGATTGGTATCAGCTCTTCCTTGTATGTTTTGTATAGTTCTGCTGGAACACCATCCGGTCCAGGGTTTTTTCTGGTAGGTAGTTTTTATATGACAGAGCCAATTTCCTGGATTGTTATTGGTCTATTTAGGATCTCTATGTCTTCTTGTTTCAACTTAGGTAGGTTTTGTGATGTCCATTTAATCTAGGTTATCAAGTTTGTTTCCATATAGGTGTACATAGTAATCTCTGCTAATCTTTTGTATTTCTTCAGGGTATGTTGTGATTTGATCCTTTGTATTTCTGATTGTGCTTTTTCTCTCTTTTGCAGTCATTCTGGCTAGGGGTCAATCTTGTTAATTCTTACAAAGAACCAGTTTTTTGTTTGGTTGATGCTTTCTATGATATTTTTGTGTTCTATGTGCCATATTTGGGCTCTTATTTTTGTGATTTGGATTCTTCTGCTAAAGTTGGAGTTTTGATGTTCTTCTCTTTCCAGCTCCCTTAGGTGACTTATTAGGCTCTCCACTTGGGTCTTTCCATTTTCTTGATGTGTGGTCGTACAGATATAAATTCCCCTCTTTAAACAGATTTCATGGCATCCCAGAAGTTTTGGTAAGATGTTTCTTCATTTTCATTTGTTTCCAGGAAACTTTCAATTTCTTCTTTGATTTCAGTGTTGACCCAGTCGTTGTTCAGCATCATGCTGTTTAGTGTCCATGTCTTTGTGAACTTTGGGGAAATTTTGTTGGTGTTGATATTTATTTTTATTCCACTGTGGTCTGAAAAGGCTCATGGCAAGATTTCAATCTTACGAAATTTGTTTATGTTTGATTTATGGCCAATGATATGGTCTATCTTGGAGTACGTTCCATGTGATGGTGAGTAGAATGTATATTCTATGGTCTTTGGGTGGAGTGTTCTGTAAGTATCAATTACGCTCATTTGTTCAAGAATCTCATTGAGATTCTGGGTGTCCTTGCTGATTTCTTGTCTTGATGATCTGTCTAGGGTTATGAGTGGGGTATTAAAATCCCCAGCTATGATAGTATTAGAGTCAATCTCTTTTTAAGTTTGCCTAGAAGCTGCTTTATGAACATTGGTGCTCCTATGTTAGCTGCATATATGTTTATGAAGGATATTTCTTGTTGATGGATTGAATCTTTTATCATTATATAGTGACCTTCTTCATCCTTTTTGCTAATTGATAGCTTAAAGGGTATTTTGTCCGAGATTGAGATGGCAACTCCAGTTTTCTTTTGTGTCTGTTCACCTGAAAACTTGTTTCCCATCCTCTTACTTTGAGTCTGTGAGTGTCGTTTCTGGTGAGATGAGTCTCTTGGAGACATTATATTGTTGCCTCATGATATTTTATCCATTTTGTCATTCTATGCCTTTGTGGTTCATTTAGTCCATTCACATTCAGGCTAATTATTGAAATGTGAGAGTTTATGTTTGTCATGATGTTCTTATAGAGTTGTTGTTGTACTTGTTTGTTTGCTGCCTTTCTTTTGGTTTTTAGGCTGGTTCATTTATGTTTTCAATCTTTTCCCTACACTCTTGTGAAGAATGTTGTTCTTTTTCCCTTTTCTTCTGTGTTTAATACTTTCTTAAGAGGGTCTTGCAGGATTGGTCTGGAGGCAGCATAAGTTCTTAGGGATTGGGTGTCTGGGAAAGATTTTAATTCTCCCTCACTGATGAAGCGTAGCTTGGCTGAGTAGGTTATTCTTGGTTGAAACTGTTTATCTTTGAGAACTTTGAATATTGGACTCCAAACTCTCCTAGCCTGAAGTGTTTCTGTAGGTAAATCTGCTATTCTGATTGATCTTCCCTGGTAGATAGTCTGACCTTTTTCTTTTGCTGCTTTTAGGATTTTTTCTTTTATACCTACTTTGTTCAGGCAGATTATTATGTACCTAGGAGTTGGTTTTCTCATTTTTTGTCTTGCTGGGATTTTCTGAATCTCTTGTGTTTGAGTTTTAGCATCATTAATGAGGTGAGGGAAGTTTTCTTGAAAAATTTCATGGAATGTTTGTTCCAGGGTAGTCTCTGTCTTTCAGCCTCAGGAAGACCAATTACTCTTAGCTTCTTTCTCTTGAAGTAATTGCTCATCTCTTGAAGGTTTTGTTCTGTCTTTTTGAGCTTTTTTTCTATGTTTTTGACAGATAGTTTGGTTTTATATTTTGGTCTTCAAGTTCTGAGATTCTGTCTTCTGCTTGGCTAATTCTGCTTTCTGTGTTTATTAGTTTGTTGTTTATTTCAATCACAGTATTCTTTACTGCTGTTATTTCAGCTATCAACTCCTTCCTATTTTCCTCATGTCTTTCCTCCATTCTTTTTATTCTCTTGATTAATGTCTTGATATCTGGGCTTGTAGTATGTGACCATCTTTCTGGGGCTCTTCATTGTTTGCATTCCAAAGTCTGTTTTCTCAATATCTGATCTCCAAGGTGTCTGTGTGAGGCCTATATTCTTCTTTTGATTTTTCTTCATTTGTGTAGATTTGCCCCCCACTTTTTCCTTTTTTCTCCCCTCTGTCTTCTTTAAATCTGCTGTTCAGGGATGGTGGGGTTGCTTTTGCTTCTGTTTGCTCAATCTCCTATTCTTCCTTATGTGAAATTTCTGGCTTTGTTCGATTCTGAGGCTGGACTGTTGGTTGGGGGGTTGTACCTTTTGTAGCTTTGAGATTTATTTGAGGGGGGAGCTGTGATTCATAATTTATCTGCAGATCCCAGTATCCACTGACATGTGTATGGATACACTGAATCCTGCTTCCCACTGCCTTGTAATCTGTTCATGAAGTGGGGGTATTGGTTTACTCCCTCCTTAAGATATACTGTTCCCCTCCTTAAGATATACTGTTCCCTTACACAACCATGAGGTCTTAGTTCCCAAGTTGGAGGTTGGGCAGAGCTGAGTGGGTGAATCACTGCAGGTCTCTACCTGGTCACAGTGCTCCAGATGATCCCAGGTTCTACTGCAGCTGGATCCAGCTGGGAGAGGCAGAGTGCAAGACAGCCAGGTGCTGTGGGTCAGTGTGTCACATATGACTTGGGCCTCTTTTTCTTTCTTTGTTCTTAAGTCCCAGGATGGAGGCTGCACAGAGGTGGGTGGAGCTCAGGGGGCAATGCAGGTCTCTGCCTGATCTTGAGCTCCAGCTGTTCTCTGGACCCACTGTGGTCAGGGGCAAGTTGGGGGAGGTAGAGTGCAAGACTGCTGGGTGTTGCTGGTCAGCGTAGTAGTCAGGGTGGCTGGGAGAATGGGGGCATAGCCAGCAATGGAGCCTAGAGCTCCATGGGGAAGGAGTCTTGGGTCTCCCTGGGTGGAGGAAGCTTGGGTCAGTGTTGGGTGCTACAGCCTGGGCGGGAACCTGGAGTTCCGTGTGCAGTGGTAGCTTGAGTGAGGCTAGGCACTTCAGCCAAGGAGGTGGCCTGGAACTCTGAGGGGTGGCTCTGAGGGCCTCCACAGGCAGCAGCTACTTTGGTTCTGGTGGGGCACTTCAGTCAGGGATGAAACCCATACCTCCTGAGGGGTAGGTGCCGAGGGCCTCCAAGGGGGAAGTGGCTTGAGGCGGGGCTGGGCGCTTCAGCCAGGATGGGGGCCCAGAGCTCCGAGGAGCAGGCACTGAGGGCCTCCGCCAGGGTGGCAGCTTGAGGTGGGGCTGGGCACTTCAGCTAAGAAGGGGGCCCGAAGTTCAGAGGAGTGGCGTCCAGAGCCTGCGCTGGCAGCAGCGGCTTTGGGTCTGGTGGGGGCTTCAGTCAGGGGTAGAGTCTGTAGTTCTGAGGGCCAGGTGTGTAAGGCCTCCTACAGGCAGCAACAGTTTGAAGTAGGGCTGGGAGCGTCAGCCAGTGAGAGGCCCGGGTGCCGGGGGCCTCCGCAGGGACGGCAGCTTGAGGCAGGGCTGGGTACTTCAACCCGGGCAGGATCTGGAGCTCCCAGGTGCAGGCGCTGGGGGCCTCCACGGCGGCAGTGATTTGAAGTGGGGCTGGACGCCTCAGCCCAGGAGGGGGCCTAGAGCTCTGAGGTGCAGGTGCTGGGGGCCTCCATGGGGGCAGTGGCTTGAGGTGAGGCTGGGCGCTTCAGCCTGGGAGGGGACTTGGAGCTCTGGTAGTCTCGTAGGCTGCAGTGGCTTTGGGTCTGATGGGACACTTCAGTCAGGGATGGAGCCCACAGCTCTGAAGGGCGGGCCCCTAGGGCCTCCCTGGGCAGTGGCGGCCTGAGATGGGAATGGGCGCATCAGCCAGGGTGGGGACCCAGAGCTCTAAGGGGCGGGCGCTGGTGGCAGCTTTGGGCCATGCTGAGCGATTCAGCCAGGGGTAGAGCTGGTAGCTCCGAGGGTGGGTGCAGAGGGCCTCCACAGGCTGTGGTGACCTGAGACAGGGCTGGGTGCCTCAGCCAGGGAGGGGGCTGGCAGCAGCTGGGTGCCAGGCAGAGCAGTGTAGCCAGTGAGGGAACCTAGATCTCTACAAGGTGGTATTCAAGGGCTTCTACTGGCATGGTGGCATGGTGCAGGGTGAGGTGGTGCAGCCGGGGAGGGAGCTGGGAGCTCCAGGTGGCCAGGGCCTGGGCCGTCTGGGGCAGAACAGCAGTGGCAGTGGGGCTGCAGTAGCTGGGAGGTGCATGGGACTGAGACCTTCCAGGCCTGGGACTGGTGCGGCTGACGGGGGGTGGTGGGGGGAAAATAAGAGTGTTATTGGGAACTCACTTTCCGAGAATCTCACAGTGCCATCTGTGCCGTGGCCATCTTACCAGAATTCCTGATAATATATCTCTTAATTGTTCACCTTTAATATGAATAACATGAGAAGCAGTTATTCTAGCATATTTCTAAAGTAAAACCCAAAGCAAGCCATACAATTTAACATTTTAAAATATGTTGGCTAGATATGGTAGCTTACGCATCCCAGCATTTTTGAAGGCTGTCTTGGGAGAATTACTTTACACTATGAGTTTGAAACCAGCTTAGGCAAAAAAAGTTAGACCTTGTCTCTATTAAAAAAAAAAAAGTTTAATTAGGTGGTGTGGTGTCCTGGAGGATCACTGGAGCTCAAGAGTGTGAGATTTATATACCTGTTCTTGTACCCATTCCAGCCTGTTTTGATTATTGTAGCGTTATAATAACGTTGAAATTCTAGGAAGGTAATACCTCCAACTTTGTTTCTTTTGCTGAGGATTGTTTCGGCTATTCGTGGTGGTTTTGGTTCCATATGAATTTCTGTATTGTTGTTTCCAGTCTGAGAAGAGCAATAACGATAATTTCATGGGTATTGCATTGAATCTGTAAAGTTTCTTGGATAGGATGGACATCTAACAATGTTGATTCTTTTAATCCATGAGCATGGAAAATTTATCCATTTATTTGCATCTCTTATTTCTTTGAGCAGTATTTTGTGGTTTTCATTGTAAAGGTCTTTCACTAGTCTGGTTAGGAATATATCAAGGCATTTCATTTTTGTGTGTGGCTATAGTAAATGGGATTGTACTTTTTATTTGATTCTCTGCCTATTTTTTTGTTTGTGTATAAAGATGTGACTGACTTTTGCACATTGATTTTATACCCTGAGTCTTTGCCAAAGTTCTTTATCAGTGCAAGGTAGAGATTCCAGAAGTAAAACCTCAATTTCTCAACCAACTCTTCTTTGACAAATCCTCCACCAACAACCTCTGGGGAGAGGAGAATATGTTCAGTAAATGGTGCTGGGAAAACTGACTGACCACATGCAGAAGATTGAGACAGGACTTCTATCATCATACAAAAAAATCAACTCAAAATGGATCAAAGACTTAAATGTAAAACCTCAAACTATAAGAATCTTAGAAGCTGGGCTGGGTGTCTCAGCCTGTAATCCCAGCACTTTGGGAGACTGAGGTGAGAGGATTGCCTGAGCCTGTGGGTTCAAGACCAGCCCAGGGAACTTGGCGAGACCTTGTCTCTACAGTAAACAAACAAACAAACAAACAAACAAACAAACAAAAAAATTAGCCGGGCATGGTAGCTCATGCCTGTTGCTCTGCCTACTTGGAAGGCTGAGGTGGAAGGATCTCTGGAGCCCAGCAGGTTGATGCTGGGATGGCTTTAAGTGTGTCACTGCACTCAGCCTGGGCAACAGAGTGACTCCAACTCAAATAAGTAAGTAAACAAACAAATAAATAAATAAATAAATAAATAAATAAGGATCCTAGAAAATACAGGAGATACCCTTACAGAAATTGGAATAGGCAACCAATTTCTGATCAAAGCCCTAAATGCCCATGCCATAAGAGACAAGATAGACAAGTGGGACCTCACCAAACTTAAAGCTTCTGCAAAAGCAAAAGAAACCATTGAGAGAGAGAGGAGACAGCCCAAAGAATGGGGAAAAAATGCCAACTGTATATTTGGCAAAGGCCTAATATCCAGGATCTACAAGGAACACAAACATTCTGAAAGGAAAAAAACAAAACAAAAAACAAATGGCCCCATTAAAAAGTGGGAAAATGACATGAATAGATATTTCTCAAAAGAAGACATATGAACAGCCAGCAAACACATGAAAAAATGCTCAGTGTAACTAATTACCCCAGAAATGTAAACCAAAACCACACTGAGATACCATTTAAGTCCAGTAAGAATGATTAGCATTAATAAAACAAAAAATAATATGCTGGCGAGAATGCAGAGAAAAGATAATGCATCTGCACTGTTGGTTGGAGTGCAAATGAGTTTGGCCTCTATGGAAAATAGCATGGTGATTTATAAAAGAACTAGAAATTAGCCCTCTATATGACCCAGAAATCCCCCTTTTGGTAATATACCGAGAGGAACCCAAAATATTCTATACAAAAGATGCCTGCAAAGCTGGACTTGGTGGCTCATCCTGTAATCCCGCGCCTTTGGGAGGCTGAGGTGAGTGGATTGCCTGAGCACGCGGGTTCGAGACCCGCCTGGGCAGCGAGACCTCATCTCTACAATAAATCAAAAAAAAAAAAAATCAGCCGGGCGTGGTAGCGCATGCCTGTAGTTCCAGCTACTTGGAAGGCTGAGGTGGAAGGATCGCCAGAGCCCAGCAGGTCGAGGCTGCGGTGGCCAGGAGCGGCCACTGCACTCCAGTCTGAGCGACAGAGTGAGACTCCAACTAAAAAAAAAAAAAAAAAAAAAAGATGCCTGCACATGCATGTTTATTGCAGCCCTATTCACAATAGCAGAAACATGGAACCAACCATGCTACCCATCAGAACTGGAGTTGATTTTAAAAAGTGGTACATATACATGGTGAAATAGTATGCAACCAGAAAGAAGGACAAACACATGGACTTTGTAGCTACTTGGATGAACTTAGAGTCTATAATACTCAGTGATTTATCAGAAAAAGAAGAACTGAGTACCACATGTTCCCACAGAAAAGTGGAACCTGAACACCTATCATAATACAACAAGAAAGGGATTGCCTAAAGCAGGACATTGTTCAGGGAGGGAGGGGGACACACAACATAAATAAGTATGCACGAACCCAATCCAGGCAAAGTGAAGCCCAGTGGGAGGTTCAATCTTCACCTGTACATAGACCACTTAGGTACCCAATCCTTACATGTACCCAATATCTTTAAAATAAAAAAGAAATAAAAAAATAGAGTTTGAGGTGTGGTTAACATAATAGCTCCATTGTACTGCAGCGTGGTTAACAGAGCAAGACCTGATCTTTAAAAAATAATAGACAAACAAACGTTTTTATTCAGTAAATTAACTTATTTTCTTTCCTTTTTATTTTTGTAGAATATCCTTAATCAAAGAAGGCATTTTATCACTGCTGGTGTATATGCGTGAATGTGTGTGCAAGCTGATTTGCATCCTGATCGGTTTAGGTTGCCATGTATGATTTTTCAAAAATTTGAATTTTCTTCACATTTTTCTTCCATGATATTTACTTTGATGTTTTCATTTGATTGTTTTTAGAAGAACTTCAGAAAATTGTGTAAATTATTGCTGACAATCTTTTATTATTGTACTCCCTTAAAATGCCTGCTTCCTTGGTTTATTTAATATTTCTCCCTCTTTAAAAAAAAAAAACTATGTCCTTTCCTAAAGTAGCTCTTTTTATAGATGTCTGTACTTCTCTCACCATTTTTGCTGTTGATGGACTTATTCCATATTAAGTTTTTTTCATTTCTATTTGCCTACCTTTTACTGTTTCTCATTTCTTCTTTGTCACTTCATATTTGCCATTCCCTTGGAAACTGAAATCATTGTTGTCCGGAAACTTGTCATGGTTTCATTATGAGATTCGAGAGATGGAGGTGATTAGGATGAAAGGCACATATTTTTCATTCTGTATATGTTTTCTGGAACATATTTGTGACATGAGGATCTCCCTCATGTATTTCCCCAATATTAAAGATGAAAGAATACTTAAAAGTTACTGAATGAAGTTTCTCCCTCCATTGTCCTTTCAAAGACTATATAAACTCTGATGTTATTTATTGACCAAGAGTGACCTTGAGTCTTACTCTTTTACAGCTCTTCATCACATTAGACAATTTTCCCAACATACACATTTTTAAAATGTAATTTTTAAGGAATTTTTTTCAGACAGTGCCATCATTATTCTTTTCATTTTTGTTGAGACAGTTATTAATTCTACAAACTAATTCCTTTTAATTGTTTAAAGACCTTAAGAAAGTGCAATTGATAATATATTCTCAATTCTGAGTTTTTATGCTACTGATACAAGCTGTTGTCCTAAGATGATTCCTCAAATTTGTTTAATAAAATACCGATATAATAATTAAAAGTTTAACATCTTTCTTTTCTAATGGTATTTTTCAGATATATTTTTGTTTTCAGGAAAAATTGAATTTATGAATATATTTCTTTAAGGGATATAGCGAGCTTCACATGACTGAAGTTTCTGACAGATGACTGCCTTTTCTCTATGCTTCCACATCAGTTTTTGAGTACTTGCCTAAGATATGCATGCATGTCTGCATTTTACTCTGAGAAAGGTGGAAGGCCGAATGAAACATGGATGGTTGCTAATGTCTATCCCAGAGAATTTCTGATATTATTCTACTTCCTTTTATGGCCTCATCTCTTATCTTAATTCTTTCACCAATGGGTGGGAAATGTAAAAAACTACATTGTCTCTGATTGATTAGATGGCCTTTGGTAACTTATGATTCCAATTCTTGAAAATGTGGGTCCGTTTTAACAAAATAATCAGCGATGGAAGCATTCAAGATGATTGTCTTTTTTTTCTTGACATTGTGTCTTCATTTTGAATGAACTGATTTTTTTTCTTTTATTTTTCACATAAAAGTGAACTGGAAAAAAGTAAGCTTTACTAATGTATTTCATCTTATACCTTGACATTGTTTCAAATGGATTTTTTGTCTCTGTCTTCAACACTCAATGGCAATCTTCTTTAACTCTACTAAACATAGTTTTATATGTTTTTTCTTGTTATCTATTTCCAAGTGAAACATGTCATCTTTGTTATTCAGTTTTCTCCATTGTGGCGTGTATAATTTGTTCAATCATTGCAATCTATGAGATTTTCCTTTCCCTCAAGAAAATTTTAATGGTGATATACCTGTACCTGTGAAGTTTTGGAATTATTTTTTTGGTTTTTTTGGTTTTTTTTTGTTTGTTTTTGAGTTGGAGTCTCACTCTGTCACCCAGATTGGAGTGCAGTGGCCGCTTCTGGTCACCGCAGCCTCGACCTGCTGGGCTCTGGCGATCCTTCTGCCTCAGCCTTCCGAGTAGCTGGAATTACAGGCATGCACTACCACGCCCGGCTGATTTTTTGATTTATTGTAGAGATGAGGTCTCGCTGCCCAGGCGGGTCTCAAACCCGCGGGCTCAGGCAATCCGCTCACCTCAGCCTCCCAAAGGCGTGGGATTACAGGCTGAGCCACCAAGCCCGGCTAAGTTTTGAAATTTTTAAGGGTTCTGAGTTTGTCCAAAAAATGCTCAGGACATTTGAAATCCTTCACTGCCATTTAATTATTATTTCCTTTTACTTTCACGTGACTCACTTAAGCATGAGTTAAAAATCAAACTCATATAAATTAAACTCACATATTAATTGGGTGACAAAAATGTAAACAGAAGCACCCTAGATCCTAAACTTGTATTATCTTCAGGAGCAGTGGTAGGGCATTACCTAAATCTGTGTTTGTGGCAACTTTAATTAACATAACATCACAATAACAATAATTTGTATTTATGAGCTGACAAAGTACTCATTAAAACTGACAAACTACGTTAAAAGTCTAAGTAATAGCAAAGAAATCAATAATATTTTTATCAAGTAACCACTAGAAACTAAGATTCCTAATTTTTCTCAATTAAGAAAATCCATATCTTCCCACTTTTTTCATTTTTGAAAAGTATTCCTTGCCTAATAATAAAGAGCTTTCAGCCACTGTGTGTGTGTGTGTGTGTGTGTGTGTGTGTGTGTGCGTGTGTGCATCCATGTGCTGAATGATTTCATTTCACAAGATCAGTTTTAAATAAATTTTGATTTCTTTAACTTTTATTTTTATGAAATTGACATTGGTCTTCTCATTTTATTTTTTAGAAGAACTTCAGAAAGATATTGGTAGGTGCTCTGACATCCCTTTGTTTTGAACCTCTTTGAAATATTTTTTTTCTTGATGTCTTTAGCATTTCTTGCCTTTTTAGCTGTATGCCATCCATTGGTTCACCCTCCTCCAAGATGCCATTCATTGGCTCATTCTTCCCACTCTACTTTTTAAGTCATGAATTACTGCCATATCTAATTTTTCCATTTTTCTTTTCTAATTTTTATTTCACTCCATTATTTCCTTTTTCATTCCACACCATTCTTTCCCTATAACCACTGGCTTCCTGTCTTGCCACAGTTTCATTATAGAGTTGGTCTAATGAGGGCACAAAACTGAAATGCACTTGGTTTCCTTAATTTATATGTATGTATGTTGAAATGCTTTCAAGAACTAACATATTATTCATATATTTAATATATGTTACATGATATCTAATATACATTATATATATCTTTATCTATATTTGTAGATATATAAATAAATAAATATATATATATATTTCTTGAAAACACTTTCAACTTAAGACTGCTTTTCAGTATTTCTAGTTTTAGAGCCCATTGCTGTGTAAATGATACTCCCTCTCAATCTTGACTCCACAATGAGTGATTAAATTTTATAATCCATTGTTTTTTTAAAGAGTAAGCATTCTGATATCATTCTTTTGTCAATTGTGACTATGAGGCTCACTTTTTTATTGTCCTTGATTATATTACCAAAGTTTCGATGTATATAATTATTGGACATAATTTTCTTGGCTTTTTGTCTTTGCAATCATAGTAGTTGTTCTTTTTTCTTTGGTAATATTGACATAATTATTAATTCAGCAAACTGCACTTTCTTAAAATGTTTTTAGTAGAATTTTATATTTTAAGGAAAGGTCACTGAAAATATAATCTCTTAATTCTAAATTTTTTATGTGAATGACATGAAAAGCTATTGCTATGCAATAATTCCAAAATATTTTGTATAAAGTGTTAATAATTATTAAAAGTTTAACATCAGTAACCAATATAGCGACTCATATACAAAATGTTGGGGTCATGTACGAGAGAGGACACAAAAACAACCAGAATTATCTTTTGGAGAGTGGGCTCCTTGTAGTACACTCAGAATTTGTTCCTCCGTATCAAACGTTCAACCAAAGTTTTTAATCTGGAAGTTTTGAGAAGGTTGCATTACGATCTGCAGAAGAAACATCCTGAGTTGTGACAAATAAGTGAATGATTATTCCACCATGACACCACACCTGCCCACACCATGTTGTGTTCAGCAGTTTTTGACCCAAAGGACATCACCCCAGTGCCCTAACCTCCCTATTCACCTGATCTCAACCCTAAGCAACTTGTTTGTTTGTTTCCCTGGATTAAAAAAGTCCTCAAAAAGCTTCTATACTGTTGCTGGGAGTGTAAACTAGTTCAGCCTCTGTGGAAACAGTATGGTGATTTCTAAAAGAACTAGAAATTGACCTTCCATATGACCCAGTAATCCCCTCTCTGAGAATATACCTGGAGGAGCCCAAATTACTCAACCAAAAAAAAAAAAAAAATACATGAACACACATGTTTATTGCAATGCTGTTCACAAGAGCAAAAACATGAAACCAACCATGCTGCCTATCAAAACTGAGCTGGATAAAAGAAAGTGGTATATATACACAATGGAATACTATGCACCCATAAAAAAGCACAAAATTATGGACTTTGCAACAACTTGGATGGGTTTCCAGTCTATCATACTCAGTGATCTATCACAGAAACAAAGAACTGAGTACATGTTCTCACTCTTAAGTGGACCCTGAACACCTATCATAATACTGCAAGATAGGGATTGGCAGCAGTGGGACACTGCCAGGGAAGGGTGGGCACACAACATCAATAAGGGTGCATCATGCTAATTCAGGATAAGTGAAGTCCAATTGGGATCCAGATCTTCCCTTGTACCTAAACCATTTATGTACAAAATCCTGACTTTACCACACCACACACACACACACACACACACACACACACACACACACACACACACACACACAATATACATATATATGTATATGTATAAAGAAAAATGTCCTCAATAGGAAATGTTTTGCCAGTGTGGAAGTGGTGCAATCCAAAATGGAAGGAGCACTAAAAGGCATCAAAATTGACATATTCAGAAACTCTTTAATTTTTATTTATTTATTTTCAGAAACTGGCTTGAGTAATGACAAAAAGCATTGATAAGTGTATCTTTGGGGTTTTTTGTTCCCCATTTACAGAATAAAATTGCCTCTGGTGAACTGGAGTTTGGAACCTCTTGGTTCCTAGTCTCAGAAAGGTGTGTTTATTTGTTACACAGAGAAAGTAATGAAAATATTGCAAATTTTTGTTACCCTCCCTGTCTCAAATTTTTTCATTGTTTCCTTTCTTTTTTTTTCCCTGGTAAGTGTGAACAAGTAAAAGCAAGGCCCATTCACATGTTTCACTCTGTGTCTGGTTACTGTCTTAGTTGTTACATATCTTTCTTCAACTCGGTATGATCATCTCTCTCAGATCTAATGTACACACTTTTTTACATGGTTTTGATTTGTTATCTTTCCAACTGTCATTTTTTCCTTCACTTCTTATTTATTTTCCCTATTTATTACTTGTGTGATTTGTTTTGTTATTTCACTTTGGTCAGATTTTGCCGTCAACTAAATTTTACGAATAAATAATTGCATACTAGAAAAGGCTTAAGACCTATAAAGTGCTAGGATCCCCAACATACAAGCCTTTTTACAAAATGTGAATTCTAGAAATGAGTTCATCTATTGAAATTTATATGCAAGTTCTGGGAGGAACTTTGATAAAGCCAAGAAACACGCTATGGAAAAGAAATAAAATAAGAGTTTAAAGTAGTCTTCTAACATTTTGTTCATATAATCTTGCATACCTTTACTTCGATGAACTCATTTTTGTTTAATTTCTCCAAAATATATGAGTAATATACACCAATTTTATTTCATTTTTTTCTGTTTATTTACAAAATATTTATGTGCTTAGTAATTGTGTACTTGCATGTAAATTAATAAAAATGAAAGGATTTTATTAGAACCATGTCACTCAAATCTTTGAATTTCTTCTGAAATAAATAATAAAATTAGAGAGGTTGTGTTTATCAAAGCTAATTTTTAAAATTTTATCAGTAGACAACTTAATTAAATTCTACTGCAATTTTGTTAAATGCAAAGAATTAGAAGCCCCCAGACTTGAGAGAACATTGTGCCTAGGCATTATGGTCTTTTACTTTCTGAATGGTTGTGATGTCTTCTAAAAAATCGTTCACAGGAATTTTATGTTGACCAGTAATTATACAAGTTACCTGTTCACTGAAAGACAACTTGTTTAACCTAATGCACTCAAATATATTTTTAGATTGGAAAATATAGTTTATTTTTAAGGCAATTGACAGAGAGAGAGAGAGAAAGAGAGAGAGAGACAGAGAGAGGAGAGAGAGAGAGAGAGACAGAGAGGAGATTCACCCCCTCAAAGTAGGGGAGGGGGCCAAAGCCAGGAAACATGGAGATGGCCATACCTCAAAGAGCACATGGCCACACCGGAGTCTAGTAAGGCAATGGCATGTTACTGCTCTTGGTTGAATCCTTTTAATCCATTCCTTTAATGGTGGATGGTTGTTAAGGTGATTGTGTGGTGTTCTGTTCCACATTATCACAAAGAGGCAGGTAACGCAGGTACTGACATTAGGTGATGGACATCAGGCAGATGGGTGGGTTAATCACATGATTTTTGCCATGGTAGTGGGGTCTGTCTGCCACACAGGTCACAAACTGCTGATTAGGTTAACCTAAGTCTTATGGGTGCGGACAAATACTTGAAATAGAAAAGCTAATTAGTAACAAACTCGGGAGGGGGTTGCAAAGCAATTATCACTAGCTACCTCTGAGAAACAAGTTCTGTGCTAATGAATAGAGGTTAAGTTGAGTGAACTGCTGAAAAACACGAGGTTTAGTCAATGTTAAAACGGCTGCTCATTAGATATATTAAAGTTATGTTATTTCCTTTCATTGGTATATTAAGTCCATGTAATGCCCTTCATTTTCTCCTCTTGTTATTTTAAAATATTCTTATTTGTACCTGGGAACAGGAACGAAGGTCAGGCTTCTGAATCTACTTCCTGACGAAGAGGGACTGTAGAACTGTCCCTATCTGACTAGAGCAAGAGGAGCGGATGAGAGAACAGGAGCCCATGGAGTTGTTAAGTAACTTTAGTATCTGTATACAAATTTTTCCAGGTTAAATATCAATTTTGAAACCCCACTACCAGGAGAAATATGCTATAAATTATTTTGTTACATAATTATTTTATTACACATGCTATACATTATTTTATTACATATATTGAATTATTTGCATCCTGAAAGCACAAAATAAAATAAATTCCTAGTTAGTCTTTCTGTCCACATATTACTATTCTTTTTTACTCAATCAATTGGGAAAGTTCACTTTCTTCTCTCACTTCCTTGAGATAAGTATGCGCTTCCTTGTTGTTTTAAAATTTTAATGGTTTTTTTTCCCTTTTTGTTTCTAACTATAGTTGTACTGCCAATTCATTGTTGACTGAAAAATTTCAATTTCTTTTTGCTTTCTGTGTTGGTTTCCCTTGAGTTTTTTCATATTATTTTTCAGATGAACTTCAGGAAGAAATTTATAACTTTTTTCTGACATTCTTTTTTACTGATTAATCTCTTAAAAAAGTTTTCTTCTCCTTTTTTGTCTCTTCAACTCTTATCCACTTTTGCCTTTCTTCTTATTTCCTGAGGATTTCAAATTATTCTGTTTTCTTTTTTGACTTTCTGGTCTTCTCCCATATTAGATTTCCTTCCCATCATATTCCCCTTCTTTTCTGTATTCTGCACCTTTCTTTGCTAATTTCTTAATGTTTTTCTGTATTCCAGATGATCACTATAATTTTATTTTAAGTTTGGTGAGAGGAACAGAATTATGCTAAGGAGAATGTGGTTGTTTCCATTCAATAGGAAGTTTTGTTTAATGTAGATGCTTTAGCATGTCTTCTAATTTGAAGTATTTGTGGCTTTGCACATGCTAATGTACCAGTCCTTAAGGGTTTCAACTCCAAAACTGAAGAGGGAGAGAAGTTTCTCCTTTTGTATATTTTTCAAACACTTTACATATTGTTTTGTTAAGTATAATCTTGGCTGGGTGTGGTGGCTCACACCTGTAATCTCAGCACTTTGGGAGGCAAAGGCGAGAGGAGTGCTTGAACCCACGTATTTGAGACTAGCCTGGGCAACATGACGAGACCTCATCTCTACAATAAATCAAAAAATTAGCTGGGGTGGTGGCGCACACCTGTAGTTCCAGCTACGTGGAAGACTGATGTAGAAGAATCACCTGAGACCAGCAAGTTGAGGCTGCAGTGGCCATAAGCATGCCACTGTGTTCCAGCCTGGGCAACAGAGTGAAACTATGACTCAAAAAAAAAGTATAAGCTTGAGACTTGCTAGTCCACTACACTTGACTTTTTTATGATTTCATTTGTTTATATTCTTTTTCCAGTCATAGCTGTTACAATCAACACACACAAATCAGTAGCGCTGTTATATAACAATAGCAACCAAGATGAGGATCTAATCAAGAACTCAATTCCATTTACAATTGCAGTCAATAAGCTAAAATACCTAGGAGTATATCTAACCTTGTAGAACGATCTCTACAAGAAAATCTGCAAAATACTGATGAAAGAAGACATAAGCAAATGGATAAATTTTATCTTTATTCTAATACATTTAATTACTAATTAAACAACTTACTCTTCATTTAGTGTCATTTTACATGCGTTTTTCACACAAGTGCGTTTTATTGACAATATATCTCTGAAATTTAGAGCTATCTCCTAAAATATTCATACATAACTTTTTGTTACAAGAATTATTTAAATCTTTATGAACCTAAGTATGGCTATATTCCTCAAATTGTATAAAAGTGTTTAGATGAATAGAATGAACTTTATACATTTTTTATTGCTTTTGAAATAGACATTAAAGTGTTTCCACAAATAAATATTGGTGAACATATGGCTTTAACTGGATCTTCTCATATATGCATGTTTGTATATTTTATTTCAGATAGGAGAAAGGCTCAATTCAAGTCTGGTAAGTAGTGATTTTCTCTCAGCAAACTTCCTTCTTCCATCTCTCTTGAGTTCTGCACCATAACAGTAGGATAAGATGCAGAAATACAACAAAAATGTCTAGGCAAAGGAGTATGTGCAGCATTATTTTTCTTAATTTCAGTAATTTCAACACATTCTCTCTGAAGAAAGTGCTTCACAGATTCTTCCTCTTCTCATCTTTATTTATTTTCTTTCCTTATTTCATCTTCCCTCCTTCTCACTCCCAGCTTTTGTTGTTTATGCATTTCTACTCCAAACAGATTATTTCTATCATTATGCTTAAAAATAAATATGATGATATATGATAGAAAGAGAAAATCCAAAGGATTCACAAAAAGGAATGACACGAGAAAAACACAGAAAGAGATGGAAAAGACAATGAGATAAAATAAGGGAAAAACGAATAAGCTTTTAATTTTAATTTTTCAGCCTGGAGGAAATCAGAATTGTATGCTGGGTAGTGACATGGATTCTGACTAAATACTATTATCAAAAATATTTAAATAAGTATCTACTTTGTACAAAACTATATGCTGAAAATCAAAGCAAATCCAAAGCATCTATTCCATGAACTTGATATGTTACTCAATATTCTGAGGATAATAATGTGTTTGTAGTAGTACATTTTAAGCTTTATTATTTTAATTAATTAATTAATTAATTTTTTTAGTTGGAGTCTCACTCTGTTGCCCAGACTGGAGTGCAGTGGCCGCTCCCGGCCACCGCAGCCTCGACCTGCTGGGCTCCAGCAATCCTTCCACCTCAGTCTTCCAAGTAGCTGGAACTATAGGCGTGCGCTACCACGCCTGGCTAATTTTTGATTTATTGTAGAGATGAGGTCTCGCCAAGTTGCCCAGGTGGGTCTTGAACCCGCGGGCTCAGGCAGTCCGCTCACCTCAGCCCCCCAAAGGCACGGGATTACAGGCTGAGCCACTGAGTCAGGCTAGCTTTATTATTTTTAAAATTGTATCTCATATTGTGTTTTGAGTATAGGTAGAGTGGTTATTATTTAATAAAATCTGAGAAAATCAAACCAGAAATTAAGTTATTTGGTCAGAATGACCATATCCTCTTTTTCTTCTCCAACATCAAAATAGATTATAGAATTTATTCTGTGGGGATGTTGTGTGAGGAGAGCATAGTGAGGTCAGGTCTTCAAGTCAGACATAATTTAAGAGACTATAAAAAGAAGTACAAACATATGAAAGAGTACTTTGGTTGGTATCATTCTTTAATCTTTGGAAATTTATGCTTAGAATATTTTAGGCAACCATTATCCATTAGATATTGAGTTCTTATGTTCACATGTTCCCTGCAATCTGGAGGAAAGAGAAGTTCCAGGCTGGTGAGTTTGTCATTGTATGGAGAGATCTCTTTGTTGAGTAGTCTGAGGGAAAGATGGGTAGAGGTGAGCTGGATTGACCCTGGGGCAGAGATGTTCTCTCAAAAGAGGGCAACTCTAGCCGAAGTCTACTGAGACCCTTCCAAAGGACATGATGGTCAACTTGTCTTTGCAGTAAATGTGATCCTGGATGCAACTACTGCTCATCCTGCTCTCCTCCTGTCTGAAAATGGGAGACGAGTAACCTGGCAAGAAAAATGTTAAGATGTACCTAACACTACACAGAGATTTGACTTTCTTCCTTGTGTGCTGGGTCAACGGGAAATCACTTCAGGGTGACATTTCTGGGAGGTGGAAGTTGGGGGCACAAGTTCCTGGGACCTGGGAATTTGTAGGGACAGTATAACAAGGAAGGGGGAGGTCACAATGTGCCCACAAAATGGTTTCTGGGCCATCAGGTTCTAGCAGGGGGAGTATTGGGCCCTCACCTTCCCAGAAACTCATTTTACCCTAAGAAAAGATCTCCACAGTTTAGTGATATTTCTGGATTATGAGGCTGGAGATGTAGCGTTCTATACTATGATGGATGGATACCACATATTTAGTTTTTCCCAAAACCCATTCTATGGTGTTCTAAGACTGCTTTTCACACTTTGGTCCTCTAATTCAGGCTCCTTGACCATTGTCAGATGAAGGAGATTAGATTGAGATTATAATTCACAAGTGTACCCCTTCCATGAGTAATGATGATTTTGTGCTCCAATGATGATTATAATTTTCTCCGTAAGGCTACAGGTTGATTTTTTCTTTTTCCTTACTAGTTCATTCTAAAAATGAAGCTCTGGGACACAGACTGATGGCTGCCTCCCATATCAAGTTTCCCTTCCTCTGTAGTTCTAAACTCCTTCTTCTGATTAGTTTGTACAGTGACAGACTTGTACTGAAATAGCTATCTGCAAAACCTATAATAGCCTGCTAAAATAGCTTTCTTGACATGAGTAAGTAACTCCATTTTGTAACAGATCTTCCATCTTAGCTTAGAGATGACCCCTTTATGTAACTTTCTTGTAATCGCACACCCACATTCCGAAGCCCCTTGGTGACTGGAAACTCCCTAGTTGTGTAAATTCTGTAACCATCTGTACCCCTCACTACCCCTTACTAATCATATGGTTTGCCGAGAAATATCACACTGTACAGCTTACGTGATGTTTACCTTTAAAAGACCCACTACTCACTCTGTTCGCTGCCGAAGTTATTTGGGACATTAGTCTGCTCTCGGTCGCCGGTGTCAATAAAGGACTCATAATCTGACCTTCCCTGCATGTTGGTGTTGTTCCTCACAATCCAGCTATAACATTTGGAGGCTCCAGTGAGAAATTTTGCCAACCTCAGGAGGAAGCCTCACTCCTGCTTTCCTCAGCTCAGTGGAGGCATTATAGGGGAGGCGCCCCCTGAGTCATTCCAGGACTCCATAACCTCTCAACTGACTTGGAGGGAGATGGAACAACTGCTAAACTCACACCTCAAAAATACTTGAGTCCATCTGTGTCCTCCCAGGAGGTAAGAATCTGTTTATTCTGTTTATGGCCGTACTTCTGTTAAGGAAGTTAAAGCCTAATGAGACCACTCCTTAAACTCTGGTTTTTGCCTAACAAAGTCTTGATTCAGTATCTGGTTTCAGTTTGGATACCCTTTTAATCACTAATGGGGTGGGGAGAGCTTTCTCATCTGGGTCCTCCGGGGCCACTCTGTAGGCACCAGAGAAATGCTGAGCTGACTGTAGTGCTCTTGTTTGTATTTGCATTTGCTAAAAAGCCAACTGCTTTGTTATTCTTACGTTGTTAAGTTTCTGTTTCTCTTGGATAGTTGTTCTTTGTCTCATGTCATTTTATATTTTTCTGAGTTTTACTATCTCCTTTTTGTTTGTATAATATTCATGTAGGCAGTGAAGGTCCCCAGAAAAATAGGGAATTCCACTCTTACAAACCCAGACTCTGGTCTAAGTTGAAGATAAGAGGCACTCTTCCCTTCGGTCTGTGCAGATTCCCTCAGGTGACTGAGGGACTCACGAAGGTGTCAGAGATCAATTCCATGATATGCAAGGACATCACAGGAATTGCTTCATTTTAGTTATGCAGGACTCTGTGAGTTCTGGAAAGCCTCAGGCTTGATCAGACACTCAGCAGACCGAATCTGTGCCAGATCCTGGAGGGTGATCAGATGAGAGGAGTGGGTCCTGGAGGCAGATCACCTTGAAGCTCGAAAGTTCTCTCAGTGCTCCTGAGGAATGCCCCATCTGAGGGGTGCACATAAGGACTGGTCATCCAGCACTCCGGGGCCTCTTTGAGTGTTGTCAGTACTTAAAGGGAAAACCACAACACATAAGAGCCAGGAAGATTATTGGCAGGGTCTCAACTGCCAAAGACTCCTTTCATAAGCAGCACATTTTGACCCAGAACAACTAGCTGTCCAAAGCTAGAAAATTGCTTGCCAGTTCTACTATCCTCTAATATAAACCCCTGTCATCCTTGACCTTTTTCCTTACTTTGCTTGATTGATGTGCTTTTTGCTATAGGGCTTGCCTCTGCTGCACCTTCAGACTGGTCCACAAGTCAGAAACTTCTTCTGGCCTTTATTCATCTCATTCTCCTAGGAGGTAAAATTTGTTTTGTTTACCAATAATACTCTGTCCTGTTTAATTTGTTTTGCTTATTAATTTTTACAAGGAATTTAATTTGGTACAAGGAATCTGTAATTTTCTGCCCCTAGGCTGTGCCAGGGATCTGTGATCTTCTGCCCTGAGGCTGTTACTGCAAAAGAATTTGAGTCTGTTTATATTCTCCTAGCAGATAAGATTTTTGTTTTGTTTTCTGTTGCTAGCTTGAGACTGCAGTTTCCTTTTTCATTTCTGGTTAAGGGAGGTCACCCTTCAGACGCTATTGACAGAGCCAAGATGTTGCCTGAATAGAGTCCTTGTTTTCTGCCCTGAGGTATTCCAGGGATTGTACCTTTTATTTTGCTTTGGATGCATCATTTTTCTGTCTATTTGTCTTTGTACCACTGGTTTATTGTGTGTCATGGGATAGCAGAATTTGAAATCAGTCAGTCCTCTGGACTGTACGTTGAGGAATTTCTCTGTTGCATTTGCTGAGGACTATAGTGTCCGCCTCTCAAGAGGCAGACTCTGAATTCTCTGCAATATAGACTGGCCTGCATTTAAAGTAGAATGACCCTCTACAGGGTCTCTGGATGTTAAAATTACTGAATCTCTTTGGAAGGTTGTGATGGGGATCCTGGCCATCTAGGTCAGTTCTCCTATATTTGTAAGTGGCTAAGTTTGGTCCAGAACCCACCACCCTGGTTAAAGTCATGTTCTCTTGAAACCACCAGTGGAATCCTTGTCTCTTCGTGTCTTAAGTGGCCAGGACATACTAATCCTTATGCCATGGATTCTCCTTCACCTAAGCCACCTCTCCCTCAGGTAAAGTTTGCACCATACCCATTATCTGTAGCCTCTGCTTCCTCTGGGTTGTATCCTGTTTTGCCTTCCTCTACTGAGGATTCTCTTGATGATCCAGTTAACTCTAACCCTCCGTTGTATGTTTCCCAGGCTTCCTCACTCTGTTTGCTCACAACCGTCCACAGCCCCAACTGCAGCTGAGACTACTCCCAGTTCTAACCCCTTTTTGTCTTCTCTGCCTTTGGCTGCTCGACTCCGGTCTTGGACTGATCCAGCCCCACTCCTTCCCCTCCGGGAGGTTCCTCCTGTGTCAGGGGCAGATCAAACCGGGCAGTTGTTTATGGCACATACTCCCTTTTCCTCTTCTGATTTATATAATTGGAGGTATCAGAACCCCCTGTTCTCAACTAAGCCACAGGCCTGGATTTCTTTAAGGAATCAGTTATGCACACCCATTGTCCCACGAGATGATTGTCAACAGTTGCTTGTCACTTTGTTTACTGCTGAAGAGTGAGAATGTATTAGAACGGAGGCCAGGAAGTTTATTCTGAACTCTACTGGGGCCACACAAGAAGAAAACCCAGGTACACTAGATAGATTTTCCCCTTCTCATCCAGACTGGGAACCTAACACCTCAGCAGGATCCAGGGCATTGGATACCTATCTCCAGACTCTATTAGCAGGATTAAAGGCAGCAACTCGAAAATCTATCAATCTTTCCAAAACCACTGAGATTCTCTAGGGACCTGAGGAGTCTCCAGGGGCGTTCCTTGAGTGTCTCCAAGAGGCGTTTCAGACCTACACTCCTTTTGATCCCTCAACTCCCAAGAATACTTGAGCTGTAAATCTCACATTCATGGCTCAAGCAGCTCCAGATATTAGGAAGAAGTTACAAAGACTGGAAGGCTTTATAGGAATGAATATTTCTCAACTACTCTAAATAGCCCACAAAGTTTATAATAACCAAGATGCAGAGAAACAAAGGCAGGCAGTGCAGGCAGCTAACAAGTCTACAAAAAGACAAGCCAAAATCCTGGTAACAGTACTTTGGGCCTCAGGGGGTGATTCCAAACCTCCCTGTCAAAAGTTCAATAACCAGAAGGACCAAAAGGGTCAGAAACCAGACACATTTGGTTGACAAAGAACCAGTGAACTTATTGCAAGGAACTAGGGTATTGGATCAAAGATTGCCCCCTTCACCCACATCAAGAGAACCCTAAGCCAGTTCTGGTCCTGCCATCTGTTGAAGAGGCTGGAAATAATTCAGACTGACGGGGTCAGGTCTCTTTCTCCTTAGGCTCCCAAGAGCCCATGGTAACAGCAGCTATCGGGGGCCACCCAGTTTAACTTTTAGTGGACACTGGGGCGGAATATTCGATTCTGAAAATACCATTGGGATCTATATCTAAGAGGTGGGTTTTTGTCCAGGGGCAACAGGGGCAGTTACTAATTGCAAGTTCACTTCTAACCGAATTGTCAATTTGGGACAAAAGTAAGTCACTCACTCATTTTGAATAGCTTCAGACTGTCTCTTCCCTTTTTGGGTCGAAACTTACTTTGAAAGTTAAAAGCTACTATTGTATTTTCACTTGACAAAACTGAAATGTTCATTCCTACTGCCTATCAAATGCTCCTAATGGTTCTGCTCTCTGAAGAATATCTTTTAACTTCCTCTAAGTCCTCTACTGAAAATGCCCTGTCAAGTTTACTGCTACAGTTACAAAAGGAATTACCTTCAATCTAGGCAGAGATCAATCCACCAGGACTGATGAAACATCACCCTCCAGTGGTGGTAAGTTTAATAGCATCAGCTACTCCTGTTCACATTCGTCAGTACCCTATGAGTTTACAGGCCCAGAAAGGAATTACTCCTCATATCAAAAGACTCTTAGCTGCTAATATTTTAACTCCAAGTAAGTCAACATGAAACACTTTTTTTCCAAAGGTCAGTTCAGAAACCAGAGCCTCTGATTATCGACTAGTTCAAAACTTAAGAGAAGTTAATAAGTGAGTTGAAACTACCCATCCTACTGCTCCTAACCCATATACTTTGCTCAGCTTGCTTCCTCCTCAACATCAGGTATATACTGTACTGGATTTAAAGGATGCATTCTTCTTCATTCCATTATCCCCTGTCAGTCAACCTATCTTTGCTCTTGAATGGACAGATCCTGACTCAGAGGACATCAGTCAGTTAACTTGGACCCAGTCATTACAAGGTTTCAGGAACTCCCCAACTCTTTTTGGGAAGGCTTGCAACAGGATTTGTCAGAGTTCTGTGCCCGTCACCCCAAATGTACTTTACTCCAGTATGCTGAAGATCTCTTACTTGCAGCTGCAAACCTGGACACTTGTTTACAAGGTACCAAGGCTCTGCTACAGCTTCTTCAGGACTTGGGCTGTCGAGTATCAGCAAAGAAGGCACCAGCTCTGCTCCACCAAAGTTTCCTACCTGGGATACTGACTAAATGAAGATAAACGACCCCTAATCTCAGCTCAGAAAGAAGAATTCTTCAAATCCCCATGCCTACCACCAAGAAACAGATATGGGAATTCCTGGGGGCAACAGGGTATTGTTGACTATGAATACCAGGATTTGCTGAAATTGCTAAGCCTCTGTACACAGCCATGGCAGGGATCAGCCCCTAAACTGGACTGTTATTGAGGAGCAAGCATTCCAGCACTTAAAAATGGCCCTGACCCAAGCCCCGGCTCTAGTTCTTCCAGATGTCACTAAACCTTTCCACTTGCTCGTTCACGAACAACAAGGGATTGCAAAAGGGGTCCTCACTGAGACCCTAGGGTCATGGAGGAGACTGGTGGCTTATTTGTCAAAAAGACTGGATCCAGTGGCTTCTGGCTGACCATCTGGTCTTTGGGCCATTGCAGCCATGGCCATAGTAGTTTAAGAAGCAGATAAATTGACTTTTGGCCAAAATATGGCCTTTTACTGTTCCCCATGGCATAGAAACTCTGCTCTGAGGAGCCTCTGGCTGCTAGATGTCAAATGCTTGTATCACCCAGTATCAAAGTCTCTGGCTTGACCAACCTAGACTAACTTTCTATCCTATGCAATGCCTCAATCCAGCCACCCTGTTGCCTGATGACAATCTAGAAATACCAGTTCATGACTGTGAAGACATGTTGAACACCTCTCAGGCCAGCCGGCCTAATCTCTGGGACACTCCCTTGAGCCAGGCTGATACTGACTTGTTCACAGATGATAGCAGCCTGGTAATAAAGGGAATCTGCAGGGATGGTGCAGCTGTAGCCACAGCTCAGAATGTAGTTTGCTCACAGGTGTTGCCTCAAGGTACCTCAGCTCAAAAGGCTAAGTTAATTGCCTAACTCAGGCCCTATGTTGGAGAACAGGGAAATGGATAAACATCTTCACCAACAGTCCGTATGCTTTTGCTACATTGCATGTGCATGTGCATGCCATGCTCTACAAGGAACGAGGTCTTCTTACTGTGACAGGTAAGACTATAAGGAACAAGGAGGAGATTTTATCCCTCTTAGAGGCTATATGGCTACCCAAAGAGGTAGCCATCATTCATTGCAAGGGACATCAGAATTCAGATACTCCAGAAGCAACTGGAAACCACCTGGCAGACCAGGCGGCTCAGAAGGCAGCAGAACTACCAGTGGAACACCTGACTATCTTGCTAACAAAAACCTTTCCAGCTCCTTCTCTTCCAGAGCAGCCTACTTATACCCTGGAAGAAGAAGAACAGGCGGACCTAGTGGGAACTTACAGAGACTCCACTGGATGGTGGATCAAGGACTCTAAAATTATCCTGCCTGAAACCTTGGGACATACCTTGCTAAAACAACTATATTCTACTACCCATTTGGGAAGTACTAAAATGACTGAACTGTTAAATCATTTTTATCATAATAAGTTAAAGTGCATAGTGGCAATGGCAGCCACTATGTGCCTGGTCTATGCCCAAGTCAATGCAAAACAAGGGCTCAGATCCCCAGATGGAATTAGGGCATGAGGAGCAACTCTTGGAGAAAAATGGGAAGTGGACTTCACTGAAATAAAGCCCCCTGATGCGGAGTATAACTATTTGCTAGTATTTGTAGATACTTTTTCTGGATGGGCAGAGACCTTTGCCACCAAAAATGAAACTGCCCTAGCCGGGCTCAGTGGCTCAGCCTGTAATCCGTGCCTTTGGGAGGCTGAGGTGAGTGGATTGCCTGAGCCCGCGGGTTCGAGACCCACCTGGGCAGCGAGACCTCATCTCTACAATAAATCAAAAAATCAACTGGGCGTGGTAGCGCATGCCTGTAATTCCAGCTACTTGGAAGGCTGAGGAGGAAGGATCGCTGGAGCCCAGCAGGTCGAGGCTGCGGTGGCCGGGAGCGGCCACTGCACTCCAGTCTGGGCGACAGAGTGAGACTCCAACTCAAAAAAAAAAAAAAAAAAAAGTGAAACTGCCCTAATGGTTTATTAAATGAAATTATTCTTTGGTTTGGGCTCTCACTCTTTATTGGCTCTGACAATGGTCCTGCCTTCACCTTGTCCATAGTGCAGCTGGTTAGTAAGGCACTAAACATAAACTGGAAATTACATTGTGCTTACTGACCACAAAGCTTTGGGCATGTAGAATGCATGAACTGACCTCTGAAATCTTTAACCAAATTAATAATAGAGACCAGTGAAAAATGGGTAAATCTTTTGCCTATAGCTCTTCTCCATACTCGATGCACCCTATGTAAGGTTGGGTTTACTCCATATGAAATCATGTTTGGAAGACCCCATCCCTTGTTTCCCCCATTGTGGGTTCCCATTTTAGAAGAAATAACTAAGCAATCTCTGTTAAAGTATCTCCAGTCTCTACAACAGATCCAGGCAACTGTATACTCCAATGTTTGTGCTGTTTTTCCCACTTCATTCTCCACGCTTTGTTATCCATTCCAGCCCGATGACCTGGTTTTCATCAAAAAGTTCCAGAAAGAAGGACTGACTCCTACCTGGAATGGATCATTTCTCATCATCCTCACCACTCCAATAGCAATCAAGGTCGATAGGATACCAGCTTGGATTCACCACACCTGAGTTAAAAGGGCTAGGGAAACTGACCTAACTCCACCAGTTTGTGTCATTGACTGCACTGTGGCAGCAAGGGACCCCAAACATCCACTCCCTCATTCAACAAGGAAAGACAGCCGCCATTCAGCCACCTGGACTGCAACCAAGGACTCCAAGAATCCTCTCAAGGTCACCTTTTGATGTGCATCTAAGCCATGAGACTCAAACAGACTGGTTGCTAATTATACCTCTTGTTTTTGTAATCCCACTTGCTTTGGGTTTTGGCACAGAATTGCTTACTATAACTCCTGCAGATTGGAAATGTGGCAAAAGTTACTGTTAATAATATCCTATCTCCTATGCATAGGAGATTGTGTTATTGCCCTACTATGTTATGGTGCTGCTTCTTAATTTGCTTCCCCCCTCTTGGAATAACTTACTGTACTGCCCATAGTTTTCTTTGACCTTTTTTACATCAGGGGAGGTCCTAGCAATCCAAAACTGGACCCACAGTTCACCCCCAGTCGCTACATGTGGTAAAGTGCTACCCAGTGGATTATAAACTGAATTATTCTGTATGACTTCTCAGATGTGTCCTTAAAGGGAAGTAGTATTACTTACTTTTTTTCTCGGTGCAATGTACAATGTGACACGATGAATGGGAATTGAAGAACATGTCTGAGCATGTAATATGACATGGATGGCAGAAAAGATGGAAAGAGCTTGGGCTTTGGCAACTTCATGGAACTACTCTACTGCCCAATTCCAGAGTTATTTTCCATGAGAAATAAACTTTTGTATCCTAAGGCATTTTGGGCATGATGGATTTTTGTCCCTAATGGATGCATCCTTCCTTTAAAGATGGCAACACATGACATCCAAGTTGAATATTAAGGTGAAACAGGAAGTTTAAAGTCCTATACTTGTTTGTTTAACTATTCTTACTTTTCCAGTCCTTCTGTGTCATTAGATTTTCTAATGTTCTCTTCATCTATCCATCATTCCTGACTTCACTTTGTACCCATTCCTATTTTTGTGCCATGAGTTTTATGTATTACTTTACTAATAAACTAAAATCCCCGACCCCATTGTCCTTCTCTTATATCTGCTAGGCAAAATCTTTAAAATATGTGAATCCTAATATCCATTTATCACACTGGGAGTTTAACAAGTTGCTAAAATCTATGCATATGAGCCTATTGATATCTCTATACATGTGTAATCACTCATCACAACCTAGATGCCAGAACTGCCTTGTAATCTTCTCCTCATTATTCAGTCATATGCATTTACTGACCTTTACACTGCCAATTTTATAAAGATTCCACTTTCTTTACATTTCAACTCTATTCTCTCATTATTCTCAATATATTAGTATGTTCTCACTTTGGAAAATACTAATAATAGCTATTAAAGTCATCAGCACTTGAAAAAACAGATAAAAGCAAAAACAAACAAACAAAAAAGGAGTTTTGTCTTTGGAACACTTGAAAAAAATCTGTCAGAAGGAACTCTCATCTTTATATTAACAAGTATAAAAAATCTATCTAAATCTGCCCATTATTCTTCATTCCCTGTTATATTAAGAGAAGTAATTTAGAAATAATATCCTTATACAGAGAACACAACTACATCAATTCTCTTTATTTATCCTGTACCATCCTCTATTCCTTTCTGCCTTCATATTAGCTTCTTCCCATGAATGTTAAAAATTTCAAAATCTTGCCTATCTTAAATGCAAACAATACAATTTTCAATACAGGAAAAATATATTCCTACATACTCCCCTAACTCTCTTTCCTTTCATAACCAAGTTTCTCCAACTAGTTATCTAATACTCTATTAATATTTTCCTGTTTTTCATTTCCTTTTCAATACTATGTGTTACAGGTTGAATTGCATTTCTGCTCCCAGATTCATATGTTGGAGTTCTAACTTCCAGTATTTTAGAACATGACCTTATTTAAAAGTAGAGAAGTACTTAAATTTAAATCATAATAGCAAAGGGTGGGTTCTATTTTAGTATGATCATACAATATGATTGGTGTCCTTACAAAAAAGAGAATTTGGACACTGACATGCACACAGGGAGAATGCCACGTAGAAACCAGAATTTTGCTGCCACAATTCAAGGACTACTCAAATCACCAGGATCTAGGAGAGAGCCATGTAAAATATTCTTCCCTAGTACTTTCAGGGAGACTATGGTTTCACCAATATGTTAATCTCAGACTTCCAGCCTTCAGAACTGTAAAAGAATAAAAACCCCCTGTTAACAAAATTCAATTTGTTACTTTTTTTTTAATAGCAACCCTAGCAAACTAACAATATACTCTATTTTTATCCCAATAATTCCTCTGAACTTTTCTCAGTAACTCCCACCATTCTCAAAGTGGGCTTTGTGGGAGCAATAGCAGTGATGTGAAACACATTTTTCTCTATATCTACAAGTTTCTTGGAAAAACAGCCTTGGAGCTATGTTATTTCATGGGGCCAACTGGGTAGTATTGCCTTATATTGAAAATTCTAGGTATTACAAAGCCAAGCTGCACACCTACAAAGTCTCATCAATTATTCTAAAACAGTTTGCTAAAGTTAAATATCAACATTTCTTTTCAAAAGCAATATCTGAATCTAACACCTGGTTCAAAATATATCTTCATGTTTATGATTAATCTTCTAGGAGTTGTATACAACTTAGGAGACAGCCAGATTCTAGAGAGAAATTCTCCTGATAAATGGTAGATTTGAAATGGGGGCCTAAATTTCCAAAAGATAATTTTCCAAGGAATATCTATCAAAACAACACATCATTCAAGAGTTGCTTCCTCAGGTAGGCAAGTTTTTCATGAGGAAAAATTAGATTCCAACCTCGAGTGATGTTGTTCTTTCTTTCTTTGCCATATAAGCACAATTCATGCTATATTACTAACTTTATTTACAGTTCTGCAGAATTTTGTTGGTATAAATTCCTGAAGGACACACTAATGATAAAGTAATGATTTATATGTTCATACTAAACATCAAAACATATGCAATAATTCCTGGATCTAGTATCATAGATACCATTGTACAAATCCCATTGTTTGCACATCAGTGAGACACAAGTTCACTTTTTTGCGCAGAATATGTGTGTCTGCCTGACGGGTATTTCCCAGATGAGTTGAGAGTCTTTGGTTATTATGAATACCACCTTATTGCTTATTTTGGTAGAGGTTCTCAGGGTTAGGATCATGAAAAATTTTAAAAGACTCGACCTTGAGGGGATCTGAATAAAAATTTCTCAAAAGATGACATACAAATAACTAAAAGATACATGAAAAATGCTCAACACAACTAACTGTTAACTAAGATACAAATTAAAACCAAAATGAGGTATCACCTCTCGCTTGTTAGAATAGTAATTACCAAAAAGATGAAAGATAAGTGTTGGCAAAGATGTGAAGGAAAGGAAACCCCTGTATGTTTTCAATAGAGATAAATTTGAATTTGTGTAGCCATTTTGAAAAAAGTTATGGATATTCCTCAAAAAACCAAAAATAGAGCTATGATATGATCCAGTAATCTCTGCTCTGGGTATATATCCAAAATAATTGAAATCAGTATGTCAATGGGATGTCTGCGCTCCTATGTTCCCTGCAGCATTAACAACAGAAAAGTTATGAAGTCAGTCAAGTGTTCATCATTGTATGAATGGATAAAGAAAAAGTGGTATGTATACATACAATGGAATATTATTCAGTCTTTAAAAAAATAATTCTGTCATTTGTGGCATGAATGGGATTGGAGAACATTGTGCTAAATGAAATAAACCAAGCACAGAAAGACAAATACTGCATGCTCTTGCTTATATGTGGAATCTAAAACTGTTGAACTGAGAGAAACAAAGAGTAGAATGGTATTGACCTGAGGCTAGGTAGGGAGAATGAGAGAAGATAGTCAAAGGGTGCAAAGTCACATTTAGACAAAATTGAATACGTTTTGATTGTTTGAGATGTATTGCACCACATAATGAACATGGCTAATAATTAAGTACTGTACATTTCAAAACTGCTTATATAGCAAAGTGCAAATGTTCTCATCAGAAAAATGTAACATATTTGAAGTGATGGATATGTTAATTAGGTTGATTTAATTGTTGCACACTATGTTCAATTACTTTGTATCTCATAAACATATACAACTATAATTTTTAAATACCTAGTTAAAAAGCCTCTAACATTTATTCTTTAGGACACCAAGGAATTTTAAGTCTGGAACAATGTTGACTGACTGTGAAGCAATGTGGAAAAAGAGATGAGAAAATTTTATAAATTTTATTTGTTCCCTCTTTTAGCATTTACTGTTAGCCACACCAACTTGTGCCTGAACTTGAAGTAAATTCGTCCCTTATTCATCATGATCCCTTTGATCTTCCCTTTAAGCTTTCTAAACTTCAATTATTAGTATTGTTGAGGAGACAGGTAACCCAATATACCCAGAAGATAATGCCTCTCACACCTTCCTCAAATTTCTGTGGTCTTTTAAAAGAATCAGAGTATTCTCCCTAACAGTTACAAAAACTGAAAAGAACAAATTTCCTGCGTACAGTCACAATTTCAACCAATATAAAAATATTTCACTTAATTCCTGTTGACTAAATTCCAAAGGCTAATGATGTTATGATTCATGTGATTTTGCTCAGTAATGATTTATGGCCATTTATTGCTGGAATCTTTCTCATGTTTAATAAGATTTTGTTTGTATGACATGTTGATAACATATTTAATGGCAAATGTAAATGTGATTAACACGGTGAAGGAATGATAGACAAATTTCCTAGATCCTCTTTATGGAAAACATTTATAAGATTGGTGAAGGCAAGATATTCAGGAAGTGATGATAGAACCTAATAATGTTAATTTGTAACACAGAGAGAAAACTTTTCCTTTTAACTTGAATAATCTCAAAATTGAGGAAAGCATTGTGAATCTAGAGAGACACGTTTTGAATCTAGAGAGCAGCAATGTCAGTGAACTTGGCTCAAGGTGTGAATGAACCAGATAGGTTTAGAAACATGTTTTAGATGGCAAGATAGATATAGATGATAGACAGATAGATGTAGGTAGAATGATCCTCCAACATTCTGATGCCTATAATGTTTCCTTATAATGTATAAATGTTACCTTACACAGAAAAAGAGAACTAAGGTAGCACATGAAACTAAAGATTTCTAATTAGTTGTACTACTATGTTTATCCTCTCTCTTTCCAGTTCATAATTTGAAACCTGATCACCAATGTGGTAATATTTAGAAGTGAGGCCTTTGGGAGATGAGATGATCAGGTTATGAGGGCGAAGTCCTTATCAAAAGAAGCCTGATAGAACTTGTTTGCTCCTTCCACTGCATAATGTCACAGGAAGAAGGTACCATCTATGAACCAGGAGGAAATGGGTCCTCATCAGACACTAAATCTGCTGACACAATGACCTTGGACTTCTTAGCCTCCAGAACTGTGACAAATAAATTTCTGTTGTTTTTAGTTATCCAGTTTATGATATTTTATTATAGTAACCCAAAAAGACTAAGACAAATTGATCTTAATATAGAAAGAATATCCTGGATTATTTCAGTGGATTCAACAGTTATTAAAAATGGAGGAGGGAAGTAAAATAGGAAGAGTGATTTGATGTGCGAAGGACTTGACCAAACCATTACTGACTTTTAAGATGGAAGAAAAGGACCATGAGCTAAGAAATCTGGGTAGGCTCTAGAATGTGGAAAAGAAAAGGAAATGGATTCTTCCCTAGACCCTCCAGAAGTGACAGCCTCCTGCATAATGAGATCTATGTTGAACTTCTATCTCACAGCACTATAAGATAATACATTTCTGTCCTTTAAGCTAGTAAATTTATGGTAATTTATGATGACAAATCTTTTTGCTTTGGTTGGCAATGTTTTTAGTGTCATATTCAAAAGATCATTACTAAGATACATGTCAAGAAGATTTTTACTTATGTTTTCTTCAGTGGTTTTATAGTTTCAGGGCTTCTGCTTAAGTCTTTAATTCATTTTGAGTTAATTTTTGTATATGGTGTAAAACAAGCACCCAATTTCTGTCTTTCGCTTGTGAACATCCAATTTTCCTAGCATCATATTTTTTTGAAAAGACTACCCATTTTTCATTTTGCATTTTCAGTGCCCATGTCAAAGGTTAATTGGTTATAGATGTGTGCATTTATTTCTGGACTCTCTATCTTGTTCTATTGGTCTATGCATCTGTTTTTATGCCAGTACTGTACTGTTTTGATTACTATGGCTTTTTGAAATTCTTTGAAATTACATAGTGTAATATCCTGAGTTTGTTTTTCTTTTTCAAGATTGTTTTGAATATTTGGGATCTTTTGAGGCTCCATATCAAAATTTTAGAAATAGAAAAACTGTGTGGACCAATAACTAGTAAGGAGATTAAATCAGTTACAAAAAGGCTTTCAGCCAATAAATGGTCAGGCTTAGATGACTTTACTGTTGAATTCTACCTAATTTTAAACTAACACTCATTCTTCTCAAACTCTTCCAAAAACTTGAAGAAATTCTTCCTAAATTATTCTACAATTCCAGCATTACTCTGATACCAGTATCAGAGAGGATGTAACAACAACAAAAAGGAAAACTATAAGCCATTAACTCTAATAAACAGGAATACAAAAATCTTCTACAAACTACTTGCAAACAGAACCCAACAGTACATTAAAATGATAACACATCATGATTCAGTGGGATTTATCTAAGGGATGCAATGATGGTTCAACATACACAAATCAATAAATGTGATATATCACATCAATGGAATGAAAGACAAAAACCACATTAACATCCCAATAATGCAGAAAAAAGCATTCAACACCTGATTAAAAACTCTCAACAAATTAGTTGCAGAAGAAACATACAGGGGGGACCCCCGAAAAACCAGAATTATCTTTTGGAGGGCAGTCCCCTTGTTGTACAGGCTTTCTTCCCTAAGTAAGTGTTCTAGGAACCCTTTGTCATCAGTGTACCAGCTAGCATTGCTGTGAGAGACTGCATTTGGCTTCACTGAAATTTTTTTTTTTGGAGAGTCAACATATTTGTCCATTTCATGTTGGGTGATTTTCGAGTGCACCTGCCCACACTGCACTGAGTGTTCAGCAGTTTTTGATTAAAAATGGTATGATTTCTGTGCTCCACCCTCCTTATTCACCCGTTCTTACTGCAAGTGACTTTTTTTTCTTCTGGATGAAAAAAGTCCTCAAGGGGAAATATTTTGCCGATGTGGAAGAGGTGCAACTAAAAATGGCAGAAGCACTAAAAGGCATCAAAATTGAAGAGTTCAAAAACTGTTTTTGAGCAGTGGAAAAAGCATCTCAATAGTTGTATTGCATCAAACAGAGAGTACTTTGAAGGTAACTGAAGTGTAAACAAGTAAGAATAAGTACACAATTTTTAATAATTTTTTTCTGGATCCCCCTTGTATTTTAACAGTGGAGAACATTATGTTATGTAAAATAAGTCTGGACTAGAAAGTTAAACACTGCACATTCTCACATTTGGAATCTAAAAAATGTTGACTTCATAAAACTAAAAAGCAGAACAGAGGATATTGGGGGCTGGGAAGGGGAGGGAGGATAGGGGATCAGAGAGAGTTTTCTTAAAGGATATAAAATTACAACTAGATAGGAGGAATAAACTATAGTAATTTATATCACTCTAGTATGGTTATCATTAGCATGTACAGTTTCAAATGGATAGAAGGAGGATATTAAAAGTTCTCAACACAAAGAAATGATAAATATTCAAGTAATGGATACACTAATTATCCCAATCTTATCACTATGTATTGACATAGCACTTAGGTACTCCATAAATATGTATAATTATCATACTAATTAAAAATAAAAATATAAAAATTAAAAGAATGCCAAGTGAAAAAACCAAGGAAGGATGGCAAGTTGGATAAATAGAAATGCAGGAGGCTTAGTCGATGGATGCCCTTTTCTTTAACCCTCCTTCTCTCAATGTTCAGAAGTCTCTCCTATTTCCAGTGTGAGACTTACTAGAATATCTCCCTGTAAGTGCAGATTCTCTTGGGTCCTGGGAGAAATATGAAGGTATTAACACACATTTTGGAATTTTTCAAAATCTTTAAGTAAGACATCTTCATTGGTTTGCCTGTCCATTGATGTGAGAGTCAGCTATGTTTATATTTCTTACAAGGAATGTCCCTCTTGTAGTCTAAAACGTGCAGTGTAATCCATTTTACTTAATTTTACTATTTAAAAAATATTGCTAATTAGCAATTGTTTTATACTTTTTAACTTCATAAATGTACATTTAAAAGTAAAATTTTAAATTTAAAAGTGAACTTCAGAAATACTGGCTTGTCAGGTACTTTTTGGATTCTATTTCAGCACTGGATCTAATTATATGAAGAGCTCTTCTACTGAGACTATGTTTGGGCATTTCAGTTATCGCTGTTCTGAAGTTCTATTCCCTTTTGGACTGACTTCTGGTGCAAATATATGATGTGGGGAGATTTTGCTGAGAATACTGGGTATTGAAGAGTCCTTGGGGCAATTACAGTTATCCTGTTCTTGTGGCATAAACTTTAGGAATCACAATCTTGTTTATTTTCCTTTCAATTACTTCTCAGTTCATAGGAACTATCTTTGCGGTTGCTTCTTTCTTCCTCAAGTTTTAGCCAGATGGGAATGTTGTACTTTCATTTGATTAGCCGAATGCTGTCACAGACCTAAGCCCTGGAAGTCTTAGGAGAGGAAGACCAACTTCATATCTATTGCATTCCCTGATAAGGCCAAGGTAACTCTGGAAAAAGAAGGTATGCACACCAAGGACCACTCAGAGCTGTTTCCTGATAGCTTACTCTCACTTCATCTCCATCTCTGTGGATTCTGAAATCTGGGCACAACAGCTCACATCTGTAATTTTAGCAATTTGGCAGGCAGAAGTGGGAGAATTGCTTGAGACTAGCCTGGGCAACCTAATGAAACCCCATTTCTATAAAAGATAAAAAATAAAAGAATAGCTGGGTGTGGTGGTGTGTACCTTTAGTTTTTACTACTTGGGAGATTGAGACAGGATCATTTGAGCCTAGGAATTCGAAGTTACCGTGAGCCATGATCTACCAACTCAAATATCACAGAGGGACCTCCAATATATTCATGGACATAGATAACTTGTATTTACCCCTACAGGACTTGAGCTGATCCCCAGACTAATTATAACTTGTACCCCTACCCTGTGGGGGTCAGGGTTGTTGTCTTGCCCTGTTTAGTTGGCTGAACTGTCCTCCTGCATTCATAGCCCCCTTGAAATAATACCTTAAAGGGAGAGAATCATTCTCCTCTCCAAACATGGTTATATTCTGTTGTATGTGAGAAAAATAATTTTGCTAAAGGCACAAATCCAATAAATATTATTTCAAACAGTAATGCAGAGGCTGAGACTTCTTGTAAGCAACAACCAAGAGTGAGAATTTCTTGTCTGTAGATATTCGAGGGTGTAAAGGGAATTTAGGGGTAAGGAATTCCCAAGGTGCTGACTGGACTGTGGTCACACTGTGAGTAAAGAACTCTGCTCACCTGTGAGCATGATCCTCCCCTCAATGCCCTTGAGAATGCCAGGCCCATGGTGGGCATCTCAGGGATTCTGCCAGTGCTTTCTCCCCTCAGGATAGGAAACACACCAAATAAACCAAGAGGACTGTGGAACGATGTTATCACAATGTTACCAGGAGATAAGAGCTGAGTTTTCTTTCTTCTCCCTGAAAGAGATCTATAGTCCTAAGTCCCATTGCTGGAGGACTCCACAAAATCAATTACTTTTCTGGTGAGGTGATCTGACAGCTCTCAAAAAAATCCTCCACTAGTTTTCCAAGGAGAAGTTGATGACCATCCTGAATTTCTTCATATTTATAGCAAGACTACTGACATCTCTTAGATTAATGTTGTTTTCTTATTCTCATTTTTTCTTCTTCTCTAGTTTTCCATCTACCTTCTTTCCAAAATCCTCTACTCCCAGTAATGACACTTTATATCTAAATAGGTATTTGGTGTCATGATTATTTTCTCACTCTATCCTTATGACTGTATTTTAATGTGAACTGTGTACCTGTTATCCTTATGTTAAAACTAAGAAAATTGAGTCCCCAGAAATGAACAGATTTATCCGAAGTAAAACTTGCACAAATTTATAGAGAATCTTGAATAAAAATCTCAGGCATCTGAAACTCAGAGCTTCTTTCGTCATCTACTGGCAAAGACAGTCATGAATGTGGGCTACAGAGGGCAGCTGATCATTTGAAAAAGGAAAAATGAAACATCTGTAAGTGAATAATGAAGAAAATCCTCTGAAGACTGACAGTGAGTATGTCTCTCCTGTCCTCTGGTGGCCAATCCTATTTATGATTTCTCTTCCCTGTGCTGTGAGCATTTGGCAAAGAGATTGTGACCTTTTTTTCTCTTTCTCACCTACCAACATGTCCCTACAAAAAATTACCCTTATACTAAGTAGCATACTTTAGGATAAAGTTTTTTATTTCAACATGAGTGTACCTCTAAGAAAGTGTATGCAAATGGTTTGTGAGAAAAAATGCACAAGAACTTAAACAGAGTTTCTTTTTAGCAGTCAGTGATTTTAATGTGACTGACTAGAAACAAAAAGTAAGACTCCTGGAGGAATTCCAACACTGTGTACCATCAAGATCTTTCAGAATGTGTAGAGTGGGTGACTTATTTTCACACCACTCAGATGTGAAAAAAATAAATGTCTCTATTTTCCTATTACTGATTCTAATTTTTTTTTTGAGTTAGAGTCTCACTCTGTCACCCACACTGGAGTGCAGTGGCTGCTCCTGGCCACCGCAGCCTCGACCTGCTGGGCTCCAGCGATCCTTCCACCTCAGCCTTCCAAGTAGCTGGGACTACAGGTGCGCGCTACCATGCCCAGTTAATTTTTGACTTATTGTGGAGATGAGGTCTCGCTGCCCAGGCAGGTCTCGAACCCGCGGGCTCAGGCAATCCACTCACCTCAGCCTCCCAAAGGCGCGGGATTACAGGCTGAGCCACCGAGCCTGGCTACTGATTCTAATTTTTATGAAAAGTCCTATTATGTCTTATAGCACAGGAGTTAATCTGGTAATTTTCAGATAAAGAACCAGATTAACAAAATTAATTTTTAAATGGCTTCTTTCCCCACATGTTACTTCTAAGTCCTTGGATGGGAGGTGGTGCGGGATTGGTGTGGAAGGCTCTCCTTTTCATCATTACCTCCTACCGTATGTCATGGTCCTGCTGTGCTCCTTGGTCATCACTGTTCTTCCCACCCTGGTGATGATGACTGTTATCTCCATAATGCCACACTCCTCTTGCTGGAACTTTCCAGGATAGTATTTTAGGCAGCAAACATTCAGCAAACATTCATTACTCTTTGAGCCGTCCAGGTCCCACAGCTTCTTGCTTGGGGAACTTTCCTTACTGCTACTCTTTGGTGTCATTGTAGGAGAAGGATGTCTGTGGACACCAGTACCATTGTGGGTACCAGAGGTGAAGCAGGGTGCAGTTCCTCTATTCTAAGAGAGAAAGTCAGTAAAGAGACCTTCACATCCTCATCCGTGTTTCATTATTTTTTCTCTTCTTTTCACACCTTTCATTCTCCACAGTGAGGAAGGTCTTTATCTAGACTGAAGGATGGAGAGGGAAAGCCTTACAGTGAGAATAGGAACCTCAAGTTAGATGACCTGATTTCAGATTTCTCATAAAAGGAAAGAGAAAGAAATTTCAGGAAAAATCAGCTCCAATCTTATGATATCATAATGTTGCATATGCCTTTATTGCATGAAACTACAATCTAAAATTAAATTTAAAATTATTCTGGAGCACTCTTGGAACCCTGAGACTATATCTGCAGATCTCTAGTTTAAGGAAAAAATTACTTAAGGGAAATGTAAAGAAAAATCTGGATGAAACAGCAACAACAAAAACAAAATGTGCCCACAATCCTATCTTTATACTTTTTGTGTCCCCAAATATTGAGAAATGTATTAAATTTATTTGTTGAATATCTGAGAGTAGTTAAACCCTTTATTATCCAACAAGGTGAGGTAAAGGACCAATGCAAAAAGAGCAATAAGCTAGCTTGCAAGGGACCTTGGCCTGGTGCATTGATTCTGGAGAAGGAAGTTTCTTTCTCTGGGTCTTTATTTTCTATTCATTAAAATGAGGCATGGGGCATTTTATAATCAGCCAATTTTGCAGCCCTCTGAATACCATGTTCTGGTGGAACTTTGGCACTAGTTGGGGGACTTTTGGTGTGTGAGGAAGCAGAGAGAAGGGGGAAGACAGACATCTGCATGAGATGCTGGAGGGACAGCAGGTCTCATGAGGACTTAACTGGAGATGGTGTAGACTGGGGGTGTGGGGGAGTCAGATGAGTCTCTGTATGAATGCCCTGGCTTTCTAGGGGTGGAGAAGTGCCAATGTCACAATTTTGTCTGTAGTTCCCAAGAACTCACAAGTGAACTCAAAGTCCACTTTTCCTCTGAGTTTCACTTTTGAGAGGATTACAGGTGGTAGAAGGTGAACTTGCTATCTGGATTGGAATCTCAGTTAAGAGAGGGTCAGGAAATCGGCTCTGCCTTCAGCTTAGGTGAGGCAGGTTAATTTATTCCTTCAACCAAAGCCCCAGGGGAGCTGGGGTCCACCTCTACAATCTCTTGCTGTCCCAAAGTTCTGTCTCTGTTGAGCACATCTTTGAGCTTTATCATCTGCCATGTGGATAAAAGATACACTTGAGATGAAGTGAAAAGACCCAGCAGCACTGAGTTTCACTCTGAAGGAGAGAGGAAGACATATGAGTGGTTTGGAAAGTACCTGGGAAGTATGGTCATGGGAGGTTGGGGAAGCTGACTATGATGAGAAAGTAGGACATACAGATCCTAGAGTCAATGTCCTGTAGGGAAATACTGCTGCTTGTTATACTGCCTCCTACTTACACTCTATATTTATATCCCACTGTACATTTCTCAAAGTGCTGTCATAGCTAGCTCATTTGATTTCCATAGTGTTCCTGTGAAGCAGGCTGTGCAAAGAGAGGGCACTAGGTTAAAAATAAGAAAACCAGGGTCATATTATTCATTTGTCACATACAATGTTATGTTTGTATCTCTGAGACTTGATTTCCTTGTCTGTCACATGGTGATGACACAGCTGGAAAAATGTTAGAATGATTGTCTCTAACAGAGAGGAGAGAAAGTAGAGGGTAAAAGTGAGATGTTCAAGGATACAAAAGTAGAAACAAAGGTTGTCTCTTATTTTATCTAGTTTTCTTTCTGAAAAAGTATGTTGTTTTCTTAAGCTTTGTTTTCAAGGTCTATATATAGATATATAGGCTGTTTTTCAGGTCTGTATAGATGTATAGCTTCAACTTTATGAATTAAATCAGTATATTCTCATCACTTAATTATTATGACTACTTGATATTTTGACAATATAACATTTGAGGCTTTTCACTGTAAAATTCTAACTTCCCATGATATGCAGTAATTTGTCATGCTCTTTGAATAAATTGTCATAATGCAGGATAGCCCTTGAATATCAGAATTACGATTTAACTATTGCTTGTACATAAAGAGTCATGTATCATTGCATTTTAACACTTATATTTTATCCAGAAAATTAAATTTGATTAAATTTGATTAAATTTATGTTTTCATATTAGATCATACATCTTGACAAAACCAAAGTCAACCATATTTAATAAGAACAGCAGTTTTAGAAGATTTTTGTGGTACATCCAAATGGTAAAACAGAGATGTCAAAGACTTATAATAATTAAAATGTTTTTGAGATTCAATCACAAGATGGCGATGGAACAGGATGGACTGTGAGAGTCTCCACAAAAGTGAGTGTCCATAAAGACTCTCTGAGTGAGTAGGCATGTGCTGGTGGGTGAGTGAAAGTCTGTCTGAGGGGAGACTCAGGTTCATGCATCTGGCGCTCTCCTCTGGAGGTGACTGCAACCCCCCAATACCCTGAGATTGGAGCCACCAGCGTGCAGGATCATCTACTGTTCACGGGACTCTCCCGAGAAAAGCCTGTTAAATGCAGCTGATTTTCATCACCTGGTGCCTGGCCCACACCATCTCCTGCTATAGCAAATTGGCTGGAGCCCTGTATCCAATCAGTGGAGAGAGAAGATCAGGGAGAACTGGAGAGGAGCCCCATCTCCAGTAAAGAAACACTGACTGCAGCCATTTTCTCTGCATTGCCCTGCTCAGCCTCCAACTTGGGACCTAAGGTAATTTCATCAAACTGGGAGAGACAGATGCCCATCCCCCATGCTGGATCAGACACATACAGGTCAGATCTGAGTGCACATCTGACAGGCAGCAAGCAGGATTAGTTCAGATCTGATCCACCCTTCTTCTACAGCAGGCCTGGGGCATCTGACCCAAGCTGAGAGCAACCCTATCAGCCTGTACTGAGAGCAGAGGGAAGGGGCTAGAAACCAGAACTGAAAGGAAGCTGGACTTATAGGAATGACCTCAGAGTGAGTTTGGTTCCTTTTTTTTTTTTTTTTGTCTGTTTTGCTCATTTTTGTTTGTTTGCTTTTTGTTTTAGTTTTTTTTCCCTTTCTTTCTGTTTTGATAATGTTTTCATACTTGCTTTGTTTCTGTTATTTTATTGATTTTTTTCTTTAGACTGCCTGTTTGCGTATGGGAAGAATACATCAATAGGGGGGTTTTTGTTGGTTTGTGTGTTTGTATGATTGTCTATATGTTTTAGATTTTTTAAAAAAACTCTTTTCTGCCTTTGTCTCCTTTCATTTGTAGTTGGTATGTCTGTCTGTTTTCCCTCTTACTCTTCTCTCTCTCCACCTTCTTCTTTCCTTTTTCTTATCTCATTTTGTTTTCAGGGAGCAAACCTATACCCCTACTGCATGGACAGATTGTAAGGCAGTAAGAATGGTGTATGGGTTGTGCCCATACACCTGTCAGTGGATCCTGGGATCTATGGATAGATTCTGAATCACAGCTCCACCCTCAATTAAATCTCAAAACTGCAAAAAGGACAGCCCCCAACCCAGTCCAGCTTCAGAATTGAATAAAGCCAGAGGATCCATATAAGGAAGAATAGGAGATTGAGCAAACAGAAGTAAAAGTAACCCCCCATCTCTGAACACAGAATTATAGAAGAGGGAAAAAAAAAGCATGTGTGTGTGGGGGATCTGCATAAATGATGAAAAACCAAAAAAAGAACAGGGTTCTCACACAGACCCCTGGGATCAGACACTAAGAAAACAGACTTCAGAACACAAACAATGAAGAACCCCCAAAATGACTGGTCTCAAACTACAAACCCAGATATCAAGACATTAATAGACAGAATAAGAAGAATTGAGAAGAGACAAGAGGAAAATAAGGAGTTGATAACTGAGATAACAGCAGTAAAGAATACTATGAATGAAATGAATAGCCAACTGATATGCATGGAAAGGAGAATTATCCAAGCAGAAGAAAGAATCTCAGAGCTTGAGGACTAAAATATAGAACTAACCCAAACTGTCAAAAACATAGAAAAGAAGCTAAAAAAGACAAAACAAAATCTTCAAGAGCTGAGCATTTATTTCAAGAGGCTGAACCCAAGTGTAATTGGACTTTCTGAGTCAGAAAGAGAGGCAGAGGCCACCCTGGAACAAACATTCCATGAAATTGTTTAAGAAAACTTCCCTCAGCTCATCAGTGATGTGACCATTCAAACACAAGAGAGTCAGAGAACCCCTGCGAGACAACAAATAAGATCAATTCCTAGACACATAGTAATTCATCCAAACAAAGTAGGTATAAAAGAAAAAAATTCTAAAGGCAGCAAGAGAAAAAGGTCAGACTACCTACTGGGGAAGACCAACTAGAATAGCAACAGATTTATCTACAGAAACACTTCAGGCTAGGAGAGCTTGCAGCCCAATCTTCAAAGTTCTCAAAAATAAACAATTTCAACCAAGAATCACCTATCCAACTTAGCTAAGCTTCATCAGTGATGGAGAATTAAAATCTTTCCCAGACATTCAATCCTTAAGAACTTATGCTGCCTCTAGACCAGTTCTACAAGAAACATTTTAAAAAGTATTAAACACAGAAGAAAGGAAAAAAAAAAAAGAAGAACTACAATGTTCTTCACAAGAGTGCAGGAAAAAGTTTGAAAACACACATGAATCAAACCAAAAATCAAAAGAAAGACAGCAAACAAATAGGAAGAACAGCAACACCTCTGTAAGAACTTCATGATAGGGATAAACTCTCACATTTCAATAATTAGCCTGAATGTGAATGGACTAAATGCACCACTGAAAAGACATAGAATGGCAAAATTGATGAAATATCATGAGGCAACAATATAATGACTCCAAGAGACTCATCTCACCAAAAGGACACTCATAGACTCAAAGTAAGAGGATGGGAAGAAAAATTTCAGGCAAACAGAACACAAAAGAAAGCAGGAATTATGATCTTAATATCAGACAAAATACCCTTTAAGCTATCAAAATTTTAAAAAGATACAGAGGGTCACTACATAATGATAAAAGATTCGATCCACCAACAAAAAATATCCATCCTATACATATATACACCCAACATAGGAGCTCCAACTTTTATAAAGCAGCTTCTAGGCAAACTTAAAAAAAGAGATTGACTCTAGCACTATCATAGCTGGGAACTTTAATATCCCACTCACAACAGATCATCAAGACAAAAACTCATCAAGGAGATCCAGAACCTCAATGCAACTCTTTACCAAATAGACTTAATTGGTACCTACAGAACACCCCATGTAATGACCACAGAATTTACATTCTATTCATCACCACATGGAACATACTCTGAGATCAACCACATCCTTGGTCATAAATCAAGCATAAACAAATTTCATAAGATTGAAATCTTGCCACGCACCTTTTCAGACTACAGTGCAATAAAAATAAATATCAACACCAACAAAATGTCCCCAAACCCTCAGAGACATGGTCACTAAACAGCATGATGCTGAACAACGAATGGGTCAACACTGAAATCAAAGAAGAAATTGAAAAATTCCTGGAAACAAATGAAAATGAAGAAACATCTTACTAAAACCTCTGGGAAGTCATGAAATCAGTTTTAAGAGAAGAATTTATATCTCTATGAGCACATATCAAGAAAATGGAAAAATCACAAGTGGAGAACCTAACAAACCACCTAAGGGAGATAAAAAGAGAAGACCACCAAAACCCCAACTTTAGCAGAAGAACCCAAATCACAAAAATAAGAGCACAAATCCAGGACATAGAAGACAAAAATATCATAGAAAATATCAACAAACAAAAAGCTGGCTCTTTGAAAGAATTAACAAGATCGATGGGCCCCTAGCCAGATTGACCAAGAAAAAGAGAGAGAAAGCCCATATAAACACAATGAAAAAATACAAAAGATCAAATAACAACTGACCCCGAAGAAATACAAAAGATTATCAGAGATTACTGTGTACACTTATATGGAAGTAAACTTGATAACCTAGATGAAATGGAAGACTTTCTGACAATACACAACCTACACAAGTTGAAACAAGAAGACATCAAGACACTAAATAGACCAATAACAACCCAGGAAATTGACTCTGTCATACGAAAACTTCCTACAAAAAAAAAAACCCAAAAAACCCTGGACCAGATGGCTTTCCAGCAGAATTCTACAAAACATAAAAGGAAGAGCTGATATCAATCCTATTGAAAGTATTATAGATAATTGAGAAAGATGGAATTATCCCCAAATCATTTTATGAAGCTAACATTACAATGATACCCAAACCAGGTAAAGATGCAACAAAGAAAGAGAACTACAGGCCAGTATCACTTATGAACATAGATGCAAAAATCCTCAACAAAATTCTAGAAAATTGAATCCAAAAGCACATCTCAAAAATCATCCACCATGACCAAGTAGGCTTCTTCCCCAGGATGCAGGGCTGATTCAACATTCACAAGACCATAAATGTCATTAAATACATCAACAGATGTAAAAACAAGAAACACGTGATTATCTCATTAGATGCAGGAAAAGCTTTTGATAAAATTCAGCATCCCTTCTTGATAGAAACCCTCAAACACCTAAGCATAGAAGGAACATACCTCAAAATAGTAAGTGCCATCTATGACAAACTCACAGCTAACATATTGCTAAATGGACAGAAATTAGAAATATTTTCCCTGAAGACTGGAACTAGACAAGGCTGCCCACTCTCACTCCTCTTGTTCAAAATTGTGTTGGAAGTCCTACCCCAGGCAATTAGACAAGAGAAGGAAATCAGGGGTATCCAAATAGGAAAAGAGGAAGTCAAGTTATCTCTCTTTAAAAACCTGCTGACACTATAAAGGACTTTGGCAAAATCTCAGCGTACAAAATAAATGTGCAAAAGTCAGTTGCATTCCTATATAACAACAACAAGCAGGCAGAAACCCAAATAAAAAGCACAATCCCCATTCACAATAGTCACAAAAAAAAAAAAAAAAAAGAAATAACTCGGCATCTTCCTAACCAGAGAAGTGAAAGTCCTTTACAAAGAGAATTACAAAACACTGCTCAGAGAAATTCAAGAAGACACAAACAAATGGAAAAATATTCTATGCTCATGGATAGGAAGAATCAACATTGTTAAGATGTCCATCCTACCAAAGGCAATCTACGATTCAACGCAATACCCATTAAGTTACCAACATCATTCTTCTCAGACCTGGAAATAACAATACAAAAATTCATATGGAAACATAAAACGACCACGAATTGCCAAAACAATTCTCAGCAAGAGAAACAAAACAGGAGGTATCACACTTCCAGACTTCAAACTCTACTATAAAGCTACGGTAATCAAAACAGCTTGGTATTAGTATAAAAACAGGCACATAGACCAATGGAACAGGATAGAGATTCCATGAGCAAAACCTCAATTCCTCAACCAACTCATCTTTGATAATGCCTCCAACAACAACTACTGGGGAGAAGAAAACCTATTCAGTAAATGATGCTGGGAAAAACATCTGACCACATGCAGAAGACTGAAACAGGACCCCTACCTATCACCATACACAAAAGTTAATGCTAAATGTATCAAAGATCTAAACATAAAACCTCAAACTATAAGAATCTTAGAAAATGCAGGAGACACCCTTATGGAAATTGGAACTGACAACCAATTCCTGATCAGAGCCCTAAGTGCCCATTCCATACGAACAAAGATAAACAAGTGGGACTTCATTAAACTGTCGAGCTTCTGCAAAGCAAAAGAAACCATCAAGAGAGCAAGGAGACAGCCCACAGAATGGGAAAAAATATTTGTCAACTGTACATCTGACAAAGGCCTAACATCCAGGATCTAAAAGAAACTCAAACTCACCTAAGGGAAAAGACAAACAGCCCCTTTAAAAAGTGGGCAAAAGGCATTAATAGACACTTCTCAAAAAAAGATATACGGACAGTCAACAAACTGTCAATAAACAAACAATGAACAAACATGAAAAAGTGCTCAACCTCACTCATCATCAGAGAAATGCAAATCAAAACCACATTGAGATACCACCTAACCCCTGTAAGAATGGCCATCAGTAATAAAATAAACAACAATAGTTGCAGGTGAGGATGTGGAGAAAAAGAAATGCTTCTACACAGCTGGTGGGAATGCAAACTTGTACAACCTCTCTGGAAAACAGTCTGGAGATTTCTGAAAGAACTAGAAATTGACCTTCCATATGACCCAGCAATTCCCCTATTGGGAATATACCTGGAGGAACTAAAATTATTCTACGAAAAAGATACCTGCACATGTATGTTTGTTGCAGCTCTGTTCACAATAGCAAAAACATGGAACCCACTGTGTTGCCCATTGAAGCTGAACTGGATAAAAAAAGTGGTACCTATGCACAATGAAATATTATGCAGCCATAAAGAAGGACAAATATATGGACTTTGCAGCAAATTGGATGAATTTGGAGTCTATCATACTCATTGATTTATGACAGAAACAAAGAACTGAGTTCCATATGTTCTCACTCATAAGGTGACCTTGAACAATTATAATGCTATAAGAAAGCGATTGGCAGTAGTGGAAAACTGTCGGAGGCGGGGGGCGGGGGTGGTGGTGGTCGTGATGGTGGTGGGACTGGCAGTTGAGGGAAACTGCTAGGGGAGGGAGGGGCATATCTCATCAACAAGGGTACCTGCATGATCAATGTTTCTATGCCTAACACTGAATTATACCCCACATCTTTATAATAAATAAATTAATTTAAAAAGAGAGAAAAGAATTGGCAGTAGCAGGAAACTGTGTTGGGGGGGCAGGTGGAAGTGCAGGGAGGTGAGATTGGCAGTAGTTTGAATCTGTCTGGGGAGGAGAGGATACATCTCATCAACAAGGGTACCTGCATAATGAATATTTGTATACTTAATCCTGAATTGTAGCCCACATCTTTAAAATAAAAAATTAAAAAAAGTTTTCATTTGAAGTTTGACTTTTCTTTTTTTTTGAGTTGGAGTCTCACTCAGTCACCAGGCTGGAGTACATGGCATGCTCACTGCCACCCCAGCATCGAGCCGTTGGACTCTAGCAACCTTCCACCTCAGCCAGAAAACAGGCATATGCTACCACGCCCACTTACTTTTTAATTTATTATTGAGACGAGGTCTCGCCAAATTACCCAGGCTGGTCTCAAACCACTTGCTTCAGCTTCCCAAAGTGCTGGGATTACAGGCTGAACCACCAAGTCTGGCATCAAGTTTGAAATTTAACTCCAGTTATCTATTTACAAAAAAAAAAAAAAATTGTGTCAAAGATTTTCAGAACACCAACATCAAACTCTATGCAGGGTTTTTTCTTGACACTACTGACATTCTGGGCTGGATGATTCTTTGTTGTGGGGCCTGTTCTGTGCATTATGGGATGTCTAGCAACATGCTTAGTTTCTACCCATTTTGTGTCCCCTACTCCCAGAGGAGACAGCCAAAAATGTCCCCATACATGGCCAAATGTCCTCTAAGGGCAAAACTACCTCTTTCTGCATTGAGCATCCTGATCCAAGGCACTACTTCTCCCTTATATATTCTCTCACAAATCTGTCACTGAACACCAGAGAATGTTAGGATGTATTTTCAAATTCTTCAAAAGCTCACTGATTTGGGTAATATTTTTTAGAGTTCAATTGTAGGCTCCTTCTTCTACCTACTGTGACATAAAATACCTAAAATAATACAAGCCTATAAATTGGTTTGTAGGAAGTGTGGATTCTTTTTCGTTCACAAGCTTGGCACGGACATTTTTTGCTCTTACTTGGTAGAAAAAAAGATGTTTCTGCTTTTCACAAGAGGAGTCAAGGAGGTTCTAGCAATATCCTTCAGTTTAAGGTGACTGATAAATATCGGGGGTAAGGGATCTATGCTGTCTTGTAAGTTCAGTCTCATTTTCACATATATACTGTAGTGCCCTTTTAGAGCTAGGTGTTTTGTATAACTGGGATCCTCAGTTTTCTTAGAGCTATCTTAAGTGAAAGTACATTTCTGTCATAAAGCGAATCGAGTAATATTTCCATAATAATAATTTCCTGAATCATTTGATTTTTAGCTTCTATTTCAGGTTGTTGATTTTTTCTCTCTATCTATAAAATCATACTACATTAGTTTCTGGAAAAGGGGAAGGAGTAATTGACACAGCTTTACTTCTGGGCTGGTTCTTCTCATTTCTGAAGGAAGTTTTCTTTAATAAAAAACACTCGACACATCACATATAATAAGTCTTAGACTTCTTTCACTCTGAATTTTTCATATTTCAACACAAAAACTAGAATTATATCTTTTACCTGCTAAAAGATTCTAAATTTTTTTTTTTTTTTTTTGAGTTGGAGTCTTACTCTGTCACCCAGACTGGAGTGCAGTGGCCGTTCCCGGCCACCGCAACCTCGACCTGCTGGGCTCCGGTGATCCTTCCACCTCAGCCTTCCAAGTAGCCGGAATTACAGGCATGCACTACCACGCCCAGCTGATTTTTTTATTTATTATGGGCGGGTCTCGAACCCGCGGGCTCAGGCAATCCACTCACCTCAGCCTCCCAAAGGCGCGGGATTACAGGCTGAGCCACCGAGCCCGGCAGTTCTAAATTTTTTAACTGTGTAGAAATATTTTCATTAGTCTGGTACAGTGAGCTTGTTGAGTTTGCCAGTTTCTTCCACTCCTACATGTTTTCGAGATGATATTATTTAAGACAATTTCCCTGGCCATCTTCTTCTGTAGCCCCATTTCCCCCACTCTGTCCTTCATTTTTGAAGGCATTCCTGTGCTCCTAGGCTGTTTGAATGTTGGCTTCCTATCTGCAGTGTGGGCACGTAGAACCTTCCCGCTCTTTCCTCCACATACGGAAAATTGCCTTTCATAGAAGAACTATGTGGGTATAGGGTAGTAGGCAGAAGAGAAGACAAAATATTTGAATTCTACTCTAATTTCTGCATGCTCACAATGGAAGGACTTAAGGAATGTATTTTAAAAAATTCTTGTTCTTTAGCTCAGGAGTGCTTTTAATTTCAATCAGGAAGCTCCCCTTAGGCTTAAAACATAGCTTAAAGTACAATATAAGCAGTCTGGTATTATCAATAAGTGCAGAGAAATGAAGCCAAAACCACTTCATTGCTTGTTTATTGATGTGGACTTCTCATTAAGACTGCAAACCAGTGGAAACCATGGAGTGTGTTGCGTGTGTCATAGTCTCACTTAGCATGGTCATATATTCCCTTGTGTTTGCTTCAGGGAGGATGGTGAATTTTCCAGGATACAGTCTGTCTGGTGCAGTCATTTCCTTCTTCATCTTGCTGACCATGAAACAGAAAGGCAGGATTCCCTTTTCCTCTTTACTGTATGTGTCAGTGTCCCAGTGAACCTGTGTAGATGCAGAGTTCTGTACTCAAGATGACTAGAACAACAGGTAACAATGTAGATCTGGGGGCCCAAGGCCCTATGTTCCAATAAAGGCTAGTCTGCCCCCAGCTGAGTCACCTTTGGAAAGTATCTTCAGTGCTTTATGTCTTAGTTTCTTCACTTTTATGATAAGAATAGCAGCAGTACCTACATCTCAGAGTCTAGCACAGGCAATAGGATTAAATTTGAAAGGAAAAACCTTTGAATCAATGCCTGGAACATATGAAGTTATTAATCCATTCTCCTACTTTCACACAGACAGCACATTGGAGACAAGAAAAGCAGCTGCACCTTACCATAAATTAAGTAGCATAAAAATACTTGGAAATAAGAAACTGAAAGGAGACTTTTAAGAAATTGACTTGGAAATCTCACTAGCTGAATTGTGTCAGTCAAAATGTTGCATCTTGAGAATTATGAAAATTTAACATTAAAGTAAGATAAGAGAGACCCAAAGAAAATGTAGTGTGGGAAAGTAGGTAAAAACTTTGGAGCACATCAGAAGACAAAAGCTCCAGACTCAGTGCCTTAGAAGTCGTGCAGTGTGGTGAGGATGCCGTCTCTTGCTCATACTGCCATTCCTTACACCTTAACAGTCAATCAGAGATGACTTCAATTCCAGCATCATATTTAGATTCTGTTAAGGAAGAATATGAGCGCAACAAGTACTTAAATTCTGTATCAACCTTTGAGCAGCATCTGTCTGATATCAAGCAGTAACTAAGCAGGGTGCAGTTCCTTTAAGGGAGAATGGAATCTTCATAGAGAAAGACCAAACAATCTTGCAGCATTTAGGAAGAAGAATATCTACAATACGTGACATGTGCAATTATTAAACATATTAACATACACAATTGTTAAGTATCTCTCCAATTTGCAGATAACTAGGTGGCGGTTGTACACGACTTATAATCTGATTGGAAGACAAACTCTCCAGACAAATCACTGTCCTTAATTCATCACAAAATATCCTTGTGAGAACTGCCTGGTACATTCCCCCAGTAATCAAACTCTTGCTTTCTCCAGGAAAAATTAAGAAGCAACAAAGAGTTCAGCTCCTTATGTAACACAAGAGGAATCTAGATAAGCCTGAAACATGTAATAAATACATTTATTACCAAAATTTCATGAAAATGATTAAAATCTTCATCAATAATGAAATAAGATTTTCAATGAAAATAAATTTACATCTTAACTTATTTGAGAATAAAAGAATCCCAGAGATGGTGGTTGTTTTAGTACATCAAAGATGAAGCAATTAAGACTTCAACCTTTAAAGTCTTGTGGAGAATAATTGATTTGTCCCCAAATCACATAGCGGTTAAATGACAGACTCACCAATCATATTCAAATTTTTGACTCGCATTTTGATTTTTCTTTTCAGTATACAAAATTGCCTCAGTAACAAACAACATGCAAATCATCATGTTAGATTTCTCTAAAACACAGAAAATAAAGCCCTTCTTTTTTTAGGTGCCTCCATTTTGGTAGGCTGAAAATTCCAAAGCATGGACATTGGTTCTCTGGTTGGCATTGCCTCATGCTTTCCACTCATTTTTTAGATAACTTTAGAGTGATTGGTCCTGCTCATCCTATCCTGGCCAGGGTTGGGGAAGATGCCCTCCTAATCTGCCAGTTGCTCCCCAAGAGGACTGCTGCCATGCACATGGAGGTGAGGTGGTACCGCTTGGAGTCCAGCACACCAGTGTTTGCATACAGGGATGGAGCAGAAATGACCGAGGTGCAGATGGAGAAATAAAGAGACCGAGTAGAGTGGATAGAGGATGGCATTGCAGAGGGAAGTGTGACTCTGAAGATACACAACATCCAGCCTTTTGACAATGGACAATACTGGTGCCATTTCCAGGATGGGAACAAATAAAGAAACAAGCTTGCTGCTCAAAGTAGCGGTAAATATCTGGGAAAAGACATCAGTCCTCAGAGGCAGAAGTTGGTTTACCTGTGGTAAGCTTAGTGTCAGTTAAATAATTTCCTTTGAATCATCGAGGAAATTCCAAATGCTGTGTCCTCTAACCTTATTTATTTGAAAGCAAATGTTCTGGAGTATTCAAAACAAGCTCACTGTTGAAATATTTCCCCAAATTTAACTTGCACAATTTTGAGTATTTTTAAGGTTTGTTTGAAATTCATGACATGCATTCATTAGTGATTTTTCTGAGGCATGAATTTGTGCCACCTAATGCTGGTATGCAGAGCAAGCCAACTGTGGCATGAGTGAGACCAGCTGACTACTCAGCATTGGTATCTCAGGGAATTGGTTGTTCTTTGCCCAACCTTATCTATTTAGAAATTGAGAGGTGAAAACTTAGTGTCTTTGTGAAATTCCTCCAGTTAGAAAGCTAGTGATGAGACTAAAGGGGTTAAGAATATTGTGCTTTATGAAGATTATAATATACTAGTGTTCAACAAATTGAGGACTCAGAGATGCTTTTGGACATACCCACTGTGAATGTCAAGGTTCTGTAGAATGTGTTGTATTAGCTAAACGGGGAGGAGTGGAGAGAAAGGGGGCAACTGGAGAGTGGGTCCATCTTATGGGAAAACATATGAAAAGTAAACAGTCATATGATTCCCTGACAAGAATAACTCCTCCATGTGCTAAAAAGAAAATCAGGCAAATCTGTTTCCCTTACCCAGGAAATACTTCCCTTACCCAGGAAACATCTCTTGCTGTTGCTGCTTCCTTCTCTGCTCCCTTAGAAGGCTGTTTCTTAATATCTTTTTCTGTAACACCCATGACTGCTAATATTACTGTTATTATAGTGAAGGTGACAAAATGGATGAAAGAATTCATGTATTTCTTAGATGTGGGGAGCAGGGAGAGCAGATAATTGATGCATTTCACTATCAGAAACATTTGCAAACAAGCCACAATAATTCTAAGGCTGCATGTGAAGGGAATGAGTCTCTTTTCCCCCTTTATTCTGTGATAAAGACAGAATTTCCATCTATGGAAAATACAGTCCCCTTTGGGGTTAGGAGTTTGTGTTGAATAGAGAAAGAATTTCATGATAACACAAATTGTTCTAAGCTAGGTTTTCTCAAAAGCCTTTTCCCTCTGAACAGAATATTTAGCTATAAGGAACTTCTCCCGGAACTTCCCATTTTAAGTGCTGTAGTTCATTACACTGCATCTCAAGATCACCAGCATGGGAAGAATAGGCCCCAAGGAAGTGATTTCTGTCTTTACAGTAAATATTCTGTCTAAATTAAAATCCAGATGTCATCCAAAATGTCAAACAAAGTGCCTTATAATTGTAAAATGAAAAAGGCAGAGTTCATGGCATAGAGAAATTCATGAATGAATTACATCTTCTTCTCTTATTCCCTTGTCTGGATCTGAACAAAAATACTTGCAGTATGGTAAAATTTAAAGATTTAGACTGGAGAGCAAACGAAGTGCACTTGAACTCCATTTTGAATGGGAATACTTAGGCCTTTTTCTGCTCTTCAGATCCCCGAACTTCTGCCCTCTCTCCTTGAACACAGTCACTGGGTGACAGCGGTTGGTCCCTATGATTTGTATCTCTGTGGGCTCCAGGCCTCAGAGCTATGGTTTCCCTCCACAGGTATGGGGTCTGCCCCTAACATCCACAAGGAGGGACCTGGGGAAAGTGGATTCCAGTTTGTGTGTACTACAGAAGACTGGTTCCCAGAGCCCCAGGTGTATTGGAAAGAACCGCAGAGAGAAGTTGCCGATAGTGTCTGAGAATCACATCCCAGATGAAGATGGCCTATTATACGTGGAAGACACCCTTGTGCTCAGGGATGTCTCTGCTGAGACTGTGTCCTGCATCATCCACAACCCTGTCCTCACTGAGGAGAAGGCCTTGGTAGTCTACATTCCAGGTTAGTTCTGTCTCTAGGACCAACATACCCAGATCAGCAGAAGAAATACCAGACACTGTACTACAGTACCTCATTTTTAAAATACACATTAATATCTAACAATTAGTAAAATGCACTAAAAGATATAAAACATTTATGACTGAAAACATATACACTACAGTTTGAATAACTGTTAATGGTACTTCAATTATTTTGGAAATTACCTTTTCTCTTTCTACACTGATTCTTTTTATTCACAAGTATGTATTGCATTGTAAGGAAAATTAAACTATATTCCTTCAACTTTAAACATTTTTAATGCTGTCTTGTGCCAATTACTTCTACAAATCTTTCTTTCTTTTTTTGAATTGGAGTCTCACTCGGTCGCCCAGACCGGAGTGCAGTGGCCGCTCCTGGCCACTGCAGCCTCAACCTGCTGGGCTCCGGCGATCCTTTCGCCTCAGCCTTCCAAGTAGCCGGAATTACAGGCATGCGCTACCACGCCCGGCTGATTTTTTGATTTATTGTAGAGATGAGGTCTCGCTGCCCAGGCGGGTCTCGAACCCGCGGGCTCAGGCAATCCACTCACCTCAGCCTCCCAAAGGCGCGGGATTACAGGCTGAGCCACCGAGCCCGGCCTTCTACAAATCTTTCATTTGAAGATAGCTAAAGGTGGAGACAACTGCATACATAATATTAAGTATAGCGTCATTTATAAATATCAAGAAAAATCAATAGAACATCCAATACAACAGTAGAGTGTCATGTTTTTGTTAATAAATTATAGCACTGCTGAAAAAATGTTATTTTAAAAAATTATAATAGTTGTAAAAAATTCTCATTTACTATTCAGTGATAAAGGTTACATTTATCTATATATAAATATTTCCTTATTGGTTTTAAATAACTTGTAACTAAGACTTTTGGGATGCCTTTTATATTTGGACATAAATATATAATAATTCATATAAATGGATAGATAAAAAGCAAATGTTATATTTTGATATTAAAAGCTTATATATTATACATGATATCTACATTATATATGTAATTTCTCAGTTGGTAACTATAGATAATTGTCTATGTCTATATAATTTTATGCTTTCCATGTATCTATAAAAAATATGTAGTATTTTTGTAACTGATAGCTAAATATTTATATGGCAAATATTAGCAGAAAAAAACCCAGAATCTTGGGGAAATAGAAGTAAGAGCATTTTTTTTAGGCTGAGGAAAAAACATGGTAATCTGGGAAAAAAGGAGACTATTTTTCTACATTTATATATTTTTTAATAATTGAGCTTCCTAAATACGTAGAACTTACTTTTTTAAAAAAAAGTCTCTCTCCATTCCCTTAGACCAAATTTCTTAATATGCTATTCTTGTTCTTTTTTCCAGAGAAATTATAAATCGAGATGGGTAAGTAGGAGATACCAGCATGCACCTGTGGGAGGAGTCTCTCCCCTCCCCAGGATGTAGGTGTTACCGTGAGACCTTGTGATCCAGAGGACAAACTGAGACATAACATTACCAAGTCTTATGTTCAATTAGTACCAGAGGAAACTGAAACCACAGGCCTCCATAACCTCCTTTAGGGAACTTTCTACTAAGTAATCTGCCACTTTGGGAGGCCAAAACGACTCCAATGAGCCTTAGATGGACACCTGCAAGGGACACGGCATTGTCTCTGCTCTGTGTGGTGACAGGAAAGGGAACTACTTTGGGGTGTGTAAAGGATGGCAGGGCACAGCTGGTGGGGGTCTGGAGGTCCTTTTAAAACATGTTGAATGTGAGTGACAGCAGTGTCATCATGATAATTAGAGGTGGCACCCAGGGCCTCCAACCACTAGCCCTGCTATAGGTCATGAACCTGTTCCTCACCCAAGAAGGCTCCTAGCCTTATGGCTATTGGAACCATATAAATATGGTTATTTCCTGGTTGCAGCTTGGGATCCTGTGGATCAGGTGATAATTTTCTTTTTTTTTAACATTAAAGTTGGACTGTAGGTATTATTTTACTATACCTAAGATAAGTGGCTTAAAAAACAGCCAACTGATTTAGATCCCCTTTCAGTTTCTCTTTCACCTACTTACCATCTCCTTCCTTCTATTGCCTCTCTTCTTAGCCCAAGACAATCACCCTGCTTCCTGCCCGGATGCATAGAAACCTGAATCTCTCATGTCCTTCTTCATCAATATCCGGCTCTTTAACATGTCACCCATTACAAAAATATGTGATCTTAAGTACACCTTTCAGTGATTTTTTGAGGAAGCTCAGGATGATAAACATACCTCAATCTCTGCCAGAGTCTATTGTGACACCTTTGACACCATCAGACCATAAAGATAAAGGGAAGGGCCTCAGGAAGGTCAAAGATAACTCTACAGTCTGAGGAAAGAATACCTGTAAGTTCTGCCTTTTGAGTCAGAACCCCTTCTACCTTGGGTAGCAAATGTGTCTGATCTGACTAAAACCTTAACTGGCAGAGATTGTGAGATGTAGATCAGGGAGCTAAGCCAGTGTTTGGCGCAGGCTGAAACAAATTTTATATCCCTCAAGTAGATTGCTGGGGAAGAGTCATTTCTTGGAGTTCTCTGAGTCAAGTTAACATGCCCATGGGAGTCCCAGCACACAAAATACAACCCCAAGTTGTTTTGTTTCTAAGTTGGGCCACAGTTAACCAAGGAGAAAGGTGGAGCTTCCTTTTGCTTTGTGTCAGGCAGAGGAGGAGGGCTGTGCCCCCAGGAACTTTGAGGGTGACCCGTGGTGACTGAGGAGCCCAGGAGCTCCACAGCCACCTCTGTATTTTCCTCATGAACTAGAGGCCCAGAAGAAGGACACTCCAGCTCTCTAAAGAAGTCCTAAGAGACAAAATCTAGCTATTACTCTGGCAAGTAATGTCATAGGGTTATAAAATGATGACTAGTTTTTGAAAATATTATGTAGTTTACAGGAATTATTTATTTTTTCTCATAATAATTGTAAAGATTAATACATTTATCCTCATTTTAAAGTTAGAAAACAATCTTAAAGACATAAGTAGTTTACCGAAAACCACTAAAAATTGTACTGCTTGCCTTGTAATCTATGTTTACCTAACTTAAGAGTGCACATTCTTAATCACTTATGTGTGATTTTGCCAGTTTATCTGCTTCTGTTTTTCTCACTTCTAAAATGAATGAGTTGAAGTTATTCTAGTGTAGCGTCCAATTATAAGAGACTACATATAATGTAACTTAGCGTTATTTGAGGAACAAGATACTACACTACTAAATATGTGGATAGAAAGAGATTGTATTGTATGATGACAAGCGTTTCAGATTTAAAGAAGCGTGTATAATTCAGTGTACTTCACACTCCAGATGGGTTAAATTTTTTAGTGGATATTCAGTAGGTATTTCAGAACAATCATACAATTCTTAAAAACAAAACAATAAATTTGAGCATAGAATTGTATGGAATACTGTATACAAAACTGTACTGAAAAAGGAAATTATGCAGAGCTGCTCTCAAGAAGTGTGTATTCAATTATTATTAACAAATGGCTGCATGATTTTTCTAGCACTTTAAACTTTAGTTTTACTTGGATTCTAGAAAGATGATTTTGTGTTTCTATGCTGCACCTAGTGAAATGAATCTCCATACTTACATTTTGTTTCCTCTAGTGTCTTTTAAAATCAGCTTTAGTTCTTAATCTGCTATTTTTAGCAGGGCAAATGAGTTTGAAGTTCGAAATGTAACACAGGACATGGACTGGGAAGATGGTACTCATATGGGTAAAGGAGGCGAGGAAACAATCTGCTTTATTTAGTGATTTCCTGTAAGATACATACAGGGAGAAATAGCCACACGAATCCCTAGTTCATTTTTTTCTGTTTCTTAAACTTGTTTGCAGACATTAATAGATACATAAAGAAGGAGATACTACTGTTTCAGGTAAAACTACAAACAAAATGCTGAAAATAACAGGGAGTCAAATATTATCTAGAAGAGAAGAAAATGATCTGAAAATTAAAATTGTGTTGACAGTGACTTTCTGTCCAGAAAGGTAGTAGCACTTTTGGCCAATGACACAACCCGGATGTTATGCCTTTGACCAGTGATTCCATGCAAAGAACCTACAATTGTATGCTTATATTTCTATTATAAATTATCACAGTGTACGCAGAACCATTCTTATCATTTGATAGAAAAGGGTGGCTATGAATTTGGAATAGAGCAAAATTGCCATGACCAGGGGCTTATGAGAATGAAAAGTGTAATATAGCTTGGATTAAGAAAAGCTCTCAGAGAAAATTGTTCCCATCCTCCACAGTGGGAGAATTACAGTACTTTTTTACATTCACTGTTGCTTTACATCTTGTATTTTGTCAGTTCCAAGGAGAGACACACCTCCCCAGTTCTTGATTTTGAAATTTTTCTCAAAATTATTTGGGGACTTCAGCTTGGTGTGTATCTATAACTTCACAGATGTGGAACATTGATGAAATAAGATACAATGGTTAACCAGACTTGCAAGGTATTATAGAGACTACCTAGAGGTAGGTTTCTTCAAATTTCACTACTAAAAGTCCACCTGGAACTCATTTTCAACTCTTCCCATTATCAAGTCAGAGAGTGTAATATGCTCCAATGCCCTCAAGTGTCACAGGTCTATGTGACTCTGCTCACACTGCGTGGTTACACAAGAACTTTATATAGACTATTTTGTTTAACTCCAGAACAAACTTATGATTTGGGGAGTAATATGCCAAATTTATGATTTTAGAAATTGGGAAAGATCAAGAAGTAGTTAAAGATAAATAGATTTGAGGTCTTAAGAGAAAAACCTCAGACAGACTAAAGTTAGCAGAATTTACTTGAGTGAAGAATGAGTCATGAATCAGGAAACCCTCAGAACCAGAGCATGTTCAGAAAATTCCGGGCATTAAGTTGGGCAGACAGCATGTAAGGACAGAAAACAGAAGTGAGGTCCAGAAAACAGAAGTGAGATATGGAGACAGCTCTACTGGTTACAGCTCAGTGTTTGTCTATTTGAGCAAGGTTTGCACATTTAGCCACATGTAATTGACTAAAGCATGGTTGCTCAACTATTCATTGAAAACATATACACGCACTCCTAAGTTAGGCTTTCAGTTAGTTTCCACAATAAGTTAGGTTGCAGTTTGTTACATAGGGCCTCAGGTACAGAGGAATCCTCAGGCCAAATTTGTGAAATGTTCATTTTATTCTGAAAATTTTAACTGCAAAATTTGTAAGTTACTGGTCTGTAAACTGAATGAAATTATAGGTAAAGGCAGTTGGGGGTTCAATTGCAGATTTTTTTTATATATATACTGAAACATATCATGGGATATTTCTTCCTTGAACCTCTGTCCTGAGTCTCTGAAGCACTCACTTCTCCAAAGGATGACCTTGGGCCTCACTGCTTTCCTGGGATGCCTGTGGTCTCTAAACACCATAGAGCTAATCTTGGTAATGATATTATTTGCTCCACTTTGATTCTTTGTTTTGTTTGCTGTGTTGAGCAGCTTTCTTGAAAGTGATTGGACCTTCTCAGTCCATCTTTGTTGGAGTGGGAGAAGACATACATTTAACCTGTTACCTGTCCCCCAAGGCTGATGCACAGAGCATGGAGGTGAGGTGGTTTCGATCGCACCGTTACCCTGCTATGCATGTGTATTTGCATGGGGACCATGTGGCTGGAGAACAGATGACTGAGTATAGAAGAAGAACTGTACTGGTGAGTGATGCCCTTGACAAGGGCAGAGTGACCCTGAAGATACACAGTGCCAAACCTTCAGATGATGGGAAGTACCACTGCTTTTTTGAACAAGATGCTGTCAACCACGAAGCCAGTTTGGATCTGAAGGTGGTAGGTAAGGAATCTGTTGTTTTGTATTCAACACCTTGTTGTATTCAACATCTCTAGAAAATTTATCTGGTTTTTGAAATTTCCTTAAATGTCATTGGTTGTCAGATTTATATTGAAACTTCCACTTTGTGGAACTATTGTAAATACTACACATGACATTAGGTCATTTTGCAACAACATGGATGAACTTAGAGGACATTATGCTGAGAGAAATAAGCAAGAAAGACAAATAGTGCATGATCTCGTTTATATGTGGGATCTAAAAAAACTGAGTTGAGGAAGTAGAATAGTGGTTACCAGGGCTCGGGAGGTGTGCATGTTGGGGAGACGTTGGTAAAATAATACAAAATTTCAGTTAAACATTTAGGAGGAATAAATTCAAGAGATCTATTGTAAAAAAAAAAATACTCAAAGTCCACAAACTAAGATGGACCAAATTTAATTATTTGGATAAAGAACTTGTATCCTTACTATTGTTGTTAAAAAGTGACCACATATTTAGGGAAATCTGATAATTTCACTTCATAAATTTATACAGGACTCATTATTTCACACTATGAAATATAAATTCCAGGAAATGTAATAAATTCTAGGAAATGTAATAATTTGAAGACTAAACTGGACCCACCAAATTAAAAAATTATATAGATTTGTAGTGTCAACAGGGCTGGAGAAAAAAGGTAAAAAATCACTCCCTGCCTCATGATTTCCCACTGTCTATGTTTGTGGAAATTGATTGTCCAAGGTGAACAAAGGCTATTGAGGACATAGGACAAAATCTTGGATATTCTACATGTGTCTCTAATGGATTTTGAATTTAAATTAATAAACATGTGGAAAATACGCACAGGACCACATGTTAAGAAGTTAAATAAGTCCCATCATTTTCTGCTATTACACATAGATATTTATAAGATTCTGATCTTTAAGAATATCCTTTAACTTTTTTTATCCTGTCCATGTGATCCATGTCCTGGTCAAAGTTATTTTCTTCTCTGCAACAGAAGAAAAATGTTGGATATGAAAAATTATCTTACCTCCTAATCTGTTGCAGAATTTTTTTTAATATAAACAAACAAAACAAGAAAATGCTCCAGTCAACCTCATCCCTAAATGGAATATAATCCTCCTTAAACTCTGTTCTCCTCCTCAAACCCTCTGCATTCCCCTCTTCCCTCCTATGGAAGTCACTGACTACCCAACCACTTGAAGAGATGCTAGGCTTGGGTTCCTTGATCTCTATTCCCAGGTCTATGTTCTTCCCCACTGATCACCATGGAGAAATTAACGGATGGAGACGTGTAGCAGATGTGCTTTTCAGATGGGTGGTTCCCACAGCCTACGTGCAGTGGAGGGACATCAAAGGGAAAGTAATAACACCGTCTTCTGAGGCCATGACTCCAGGCAGCTATGTACTATTACATGTGAAGACATTTCTATTGGCCACAAACATTTCTCGTGTGAACATGATTTATTCCATCAGCATTCCCTTTTTGGTCAAGGAGAAAACAGGAACTTTTTTTCCCCCTCATGTGGGTGATTTAATATGTTCCTCTCAGGTTTGGGAAATAGTTGTTAAGACCAAACCATACTTACTTGCTTTATTATTCTTTTAAAATAATTTTTATTTTCTTCTCTTGGATGAATTTTCCTGTTAACTTCAGCAAAGATGATTTTCCAGACACTTAGGAATCTTATTCCTCTTTCCCCCTGCATTCCCAACTAGAGTCTCACACTATATTTATTTTTGGGTACACACTAAATTCTCATAATTGACTCTGTCTTTATCGCCAAACTCTTTTATTCTGATGTAAAAACTATTATAGCACTTTGCTATTTTCCTCTCAATTTTTTTTTACTGGATTAGAAGCTTTTATTAACACCTTCTTTATCGCTGTGCTTAGGTAATTTTATTCTTGTGCCACTCAGGTAATTCTAGTGATTGTGTGATGCAGTTGAAAGAGAGAAGGGAAAAAAATTGTGCGTGCATTTTTGAGAGGAGCAAACATGAGGCATAAATTTGCAGTCTCTTCTCTGCTTCTCCATCACAGAGAGGTGCAGACCAACTGCCTCCTTGAGACGCTCGATTTCCTCTCTTCTTTCCATCCCAGTAGCTGCTCAGAAGACAAAGACAATCTTGATATTGTCCTTGTTTCATGACTTAAAGGAATTCTGTGGTTTCATTTCAGAGTCTAGTATGACCTTTTCATGGAAGATATTGCTTATTTTGACATTGCTTCTTGCTGCAGCTATAGACCTCATCAAGAGGAAGCTTTGTTAAAAAGGTAAGTTAGGTAAACAGAAACAGAATGAGCACACTCTGTGTTGGAAACCTTACTGCACACTTTTCTGAGCCCCCTTTTCCCACAATCACCTATGCGAGATATTCAGTGACTATTCAGTCATTAAGGAAACCTGAGAAACAAGAGAGTATATGGCTTACCTGAATGAAACTGAGGCCCAGTGCTGAATGAGATAAGAGTTTGCAGACACAGTAAAAGCAAAAGAATTAAAAGACAATACCTGCATTTCCTACTGCCCATTCCCCAGTGATCTAGTTAAGGAAGAGGAAGAAAACAGTTAGTGACATAGCTTCGCTTACTTTCAAGGCTGCAAGCTGAGATTTCACTGAGATTCATTTGGCATAAATATTTCATGGGGATCATTAAAAATATGGTGATCTACTTATTGGTGATTCCTGTTCAGCCAGACAAAGATTTCTCACATGTTGTAATAGAGACTGTTTTGGGTGCTCTAGAAAGTTCTTCCACTTTAAATTTCTTATGTCAGTAAACTTTTGTTTGCCCGTTTGGTTGTTAATAGCATATCATTAATACTTTTCAATACTGATTAATTATCAGAATAATTTTTTTTCTTTGCAGTGAATGTGACACTGGATTCAAATACAGTTCATCCGAAACTGATGCGTTCTGAGGGTAACAAGGGTGTGGCCTCTGAATATTTGGGCATCCAGACATTTCACAGAGATTTAACTTCCTGCTGGGCCAGTAGGGGGCTCAAGTCAAGGAGGTGGTATTGAGAGGTAAAGGTTGGGGACAGGGCAGAATGGGGCCCAAGGGTTTGCCAAGGACAGTGTTGTGAGGAAGGAAGTCATCTCTGTGTCCCCTGAGAATGAACTTTAGGCAATGGGTTGTTATGAAAGGGAGTATTGGGCTATCATCTGTTCTCCAAACTGTCTCTCCCTGAAGGATCTCTCTAAGTGTGCCTCTGAACCTACTTTTATGACATGACTGGCTAGTGCGTTATCTACATCTTCCTCCAAACATTCTTCTCCGGACTCTGCACTCCCTTTTCATTCTTTGATTCCCTGATGTAGGTCCTCTGGACATTTTCCCTGTACCCAGGAAAGCCTCTTCAACATCTCCAAGGAAAACATGAACCTTGGATTCTGGAAACCAGGATGATATTCCAAGTCCCGATCTTTTCTCCTTTTTTCAGCTGGTTGGAGGGGGTACACATGATAGCAAGTCAAAAGTGCCTGATTCTATTCAGGCTTCAGACTGATTTCTTCAGAGACCTATCTTATCCCAGGTTCTCTGATATCTAATCTACTGATCTCAATCTAGTATTTCATGACCAAGAATCATTCGAAAATTCAATGGGAAATGTAATTTAACCTTGAGGAAGCAATGAAAGTAACAAAGTATTTGGTCAGTTTCTTTAAGATGGTGATAATTGTCCACATAAGTAAAAATAAGAATATAAAAATACAGTTTAAAACAATGAGAAAATATACAGTATAGAACAAGAAAAATCTGATCACTATGATATAATCTTGAAAACCATAGGAAGTGTCATGAAATCTGTACTGCGGACTTCCTCAGAAAGCTAATACAGAAAGTGGAGTGAAAAAATCCCCTCAAACCCTTGAATATTCAATCCCAGGGAAACGCGGGACCGACGCTGGGCTGGGTTGGCGGGGCAGGCGGCCCGGGTCTGAAGGACGGCGGATTTGCCGGCCGCGGTTAGCGGCGGGTCTCGGCGCGGGCGGGAGGCCGGGCTGCCATGAGGGGCGCCGCCGCCGCGCAGCCTCCATCCGGGCCAAAGCCTGCGCCTCCCAGTTCGGTCGCTTGCGCTGGCGGCCATGGAGGTCGCAGCTCTGGCAGACCGCGGGGGGCGCGGCGGCAGGGCCGGCCCCTGGAGGGGGCGGGGGGGGGCGGGGGGCGGCCTGGCCCGGGGCGATGCTGTCCCTGCGGCCGTGCGACAGCCGTGTACCAGTTCTTCATTCCTTTTTATAAAATTAACAGATGTTATTCTTAAAAACAGTTTTTGTAGGTTTATAGCAAATTGAGTGGAAAATCATATTTTCCAGAGCCCTCCTCCCCTTCCTCATAAGTTCCTTATTTGTTACAACTGATGAACCACCAGTGAAACATTTTCAGCTAAAGTCCATAATGTGCATTAGGATTCGCTTTTTGTGTTTTACATTCTGTGGAGTTTAACAAATGATGTGTACATTTGCATCGATACATCCTTTATTTATTAGTAAATATACTAGGTTTGCCTGAAAATATTTTTAATATGACTTTATTTAGATTAAATGTAAAAATAATTTATTAATAATATCTGGTGGTTAACGTTTATTTTTTATTTGCTTTTGAGCCTTCTTAATCAATCCAGCTGTTTGCTTGTTAGTCTGTGTTTATTCTGGCCCTATGAATAAATGTCTAAGCGTTCTGGGGGGAAGTCTCATGAAGTTGTATTTTATCAGTCACCTTCTCCCACTAAATATTATGAAACATACATTTTTTCTAACTTTCCAAGCTAGTTGATGATTTTACTTTCTCACTTTTAATTTTATTTAGGAAAGTCACAGGAAGAAGAAGGATTGGTGGCTTGAGGATGATGCCCTGAGTCACTGAACAGTCACCGTGACTGATGGATAAAAATTGAATTGGCCCCTCAGGATTTGGTTCCCTCCCACTCCTGTTGTATAGACAGCTGGATGTATTCTGATGGAAGCTCTCAGAATAGATATTCACAATTGGTTGATACTCAGTTTCAGAGAAAAGACTGGAGAAAGCCAGAGAGAATAAGTTTGTTAACCTCTCTGCCGTCTTCTTTGTCAGTACAATATACTTTCTAAGAGGACAGTGATTTTTTTCCCCTTTTCAGGTATCCTCACAATCTAAAAAGTGACATACATTGGTTGGCCAATAAACCTTAGTGAAATGCGTAATAGGTTCATAAAGTGAATGTTTATTGAATATCGTACCTGTTGAATGCACTGCATTAGGACCTAGAAATATAATTTTTAATAAGACATAAGTTCTGCCCTCAGGTATTTCTTTATTTTAGTAGAAACCTTTTGCTTTTTGAATGCCTTATTATATCGTCCAAACTTTAACTCAAAATGGAATTGCTGAAGTAGTTCAGCAACAAAGAATTAATTGATACAGCTGGGTAGTGAATTCACTTTCCCAGAAAGTGTAGGCTACTGGTAGATCCTATACTGCTTATTAATTTGCTACAGATGAAAATAAGATGGACATTGTTCTCCCTGACATTTCTACAACTCTGATTCCAACAGACCATCTGCCTTCACATTTTGATTTGTTGCCCTCCAGCTACTGCTCCTCAATCTCTAACCTTAGAAGTACAAACATACACTAAAATGGATAGAGAAGTGACAAGTGTAAGAATTTTATTTAGAAGAAAACATGAATTTAAGCCCTATAGGAAAGAGACTAAAAGCTCATTTTGAACCTCATGCTGTATGTCCTTAGTATGTAGCAAAAGCAAAATATCTAAAGCTGAACCCATTGTCCTTCTTGTTTTGTAACACAGTTGCACTCTTGTTCGTTCCTGTTTTGTTGTCACCCCAATGTAGAGGGTTATAATATCCAGAAATCCCTTCTCATCCATAATGTCTATTTGATTATACCTAATAATATTTTCTATGATTTGTTTATCCCTTTCCTGCCTTAATTATTTCTTGATGAATTATGTAGCTCTCCCGTATAATATCAGTGAAGTTAAGATTCTGGGCTCTGAGTTGATTCTTTCTGGCTTCAAATACCAGTGTTGCCACTAAGTGACTGTGAGCCAAGGAAATTTTACTAGGAGATAAATCTTGCAGGAGAGGTAGTTAAAGGAACTTGTGGTTTAAAGATCTGATAATAGCATAGGAAAATCTAAGTCTATCTCTTCTGTCATCAGGATTAAAGGATTCATTTTTTAAAAAAGCTTATATTTTACATCTTTGAAGATACAAAGTTGGTGATATAAAGCTGAATAACGCTTATATTCAACAAGGACAGGAAAAGTGGGAAGAACAGATAAGGACGAAAAGAATGAAAATGTTATCAATTACTCTTTCTCTATGAAAGCTACAGAGTTTTCTTCATTTCTGCAAAGCTATTTTCTCCCTGAAAGCATAAACTGCAACATCAATTTTTTATTCACATTCTCACATAAAACACAATTTTGCACTCGCTGATTAGTGACAAGTTTTAAAATAATACTAAGAATGAAACTGTTGGGGGAGGGGGATGGGATTGGCAGTTAAGGGAAACTGCTAGGGGAGGGGCACACCTTATCAACAAGGGTACCACCATAATTAATGTTTGTATACTTAACCCTGAATTGTACCTCAGATCTTTAAAATAAAAAATAATTCAAATAAATAAAAAAATAAAGAAAAGAAAAAGGTTCTTTCCTCCCAGAAGGCTTGGGCTTTTCCTCCAGTGGTTTATAGTTAAACATCAGACTCCTCCACTTATTGACTAAGTCCAAGATTAGAAGTCAATGGGACATTAGAACTGAGGAGTGAACAAGCTGAGTTATTAACATTCAAAGGACTTGAAGAGATTTCTGTGCAGCCCTAACAGTGGTAGCATGTAGTGAGAATTCACTCGACTTTGACCATTCCCTTCAAACATCATCCTTCCTCCATATTTGATAATAAAAATCATTTTATATATATATATATATCAGTCCATTGTAGAGACTGGTTTCCCTTAGGAAAGATGCAAATACTGGGTAAGAGAAATGGAGAAAAACAAGAGTGAGAGAAATGGAAGACTGGATAAAACAATTTATGTTATATTTTGTGTAATTCCTAGGAGACACATGATGTGTAAGTCTTAAAACCCAGGGTTGGACAGAACCTTCAATAACTATTTGCTCCAGGCAGGATAAGACTGTCTAGCCAATATGGCTGTCCCATCTGAATATTTTCAGGGCTAGATATTTCAGGATGAGGTCTCCTTATTCTTTAAGTGTGTACTACTTTATTGTTCTGTCTTAATCATTAAATCTTATTGTATCTCCAAGCATGGTATGCCTCTTTTATTTATTTATTTTTTTTTGAGTTGGAGTCTCACTCTGTCATTCAGACTGGAGTGCAGTGGCCACTCCCGGCCACCACAGCCTTGACCTGCTGGGCTCCGGCGATCCTTCCACCTCAGCCTTCCAAGTAGCTGGAACTACAGGCACGCGCTACCACGACCGGCTAATTTTTGATTTATTGTAGAGATGAGGTCTCATCAAGTTGCCCAGGCGGTTCTCGAACCTGCGAGCTCAGGCAATCCACTCACCTTGGTCTCCCAAAGTGCTGGGATTACAGGCTGAGCCACTGAGCCCAGCTGGCATGTCTATTTTCATTTGAAACTCTTCATTTTTATTTTTCTGTGATCTCATACAATAACTAAGTCATCTACTTCTTATACAACCTTATTGTATTTCTAATCTTTGGAATCTCAGTCTCTGTGGTCAGAAAGATGTGAATCTTGATAATTGCTCTGTTCTTAGAAGTTGTGATCTTGGTGAAGTTACTTTGCTTCTTTCAGATACTCTTAACTCCCATAATGATGTACATAATTACGGTACCTCAGCATAGGGCTGTTGTGAAAAACAAATGAGATAGTATGTAGAAAACCAAATACTATGCATTCTCCATAATGAACGCTTAGCAAATTTTAGCTTCTAGTTGTTATAGTAACATTTAATACCAATCATGAAAGTAACAATGATACAAATACTAGTAGAAAATAGTCTGCTTCTTATCAAACCAAACATCCTCAATAATTAAATTTTTTCATAAATATTTGTATATGGGAATTAGAATAACTTTCAATTTTTGGAGGATTGAATTTATTAGGAAAAGTTTGTAAGTGCATGGATATTCAGAGTAAAGTAACATGCACTAGAAAGTGATAAGTCACAACTCTGAAAATCCTCTAAGATATTCAGGGGCCATTTTCCATCAGTGAGATGTAATGGACTCTTCTCTGCCTTAGGCTGGTTATACATAGACTATCTTCTTACCAAACTACTTTTTCATGTTATGCACATGAATAAATCTACCAGGTTGCTGTCAAACCAGCTTAAATACCAATTCCTTGGGGGGGGATTCCTTTAATTTTAATTTTCTCTTTTGCCGACCTTTATTCCTTCATAAAATTTATCATAATTTGTATATGCATTTTCCAATGAAGCTAGGAACCCAATTTGTTTTACCTATTTGACACTGAGAAAAGGTGTTATACATTTATGCTGAATGAATGGTCTCAGACCATAAGTAATATGCTGACATTTAAGTACAATATTAAGATTGAGAGTGAAAGCCATGGAATGACATATCAATACACAAATGCAATGATTTCTCATCTGTATGGAAGAGATTATGTGGAAAATATAATGTCACTTACCTCTTCCAAACTTTGTTTTTCTTTTGGAAAACAACAGTAACAGTAACAAAAAATTATGTGGAAAATAAATCAAGAACATTATGTTATGGTGCAGTGGAATGTGCACTCCACACTTTGCCTCTTTCTGGACTCCCAGTTTCAGAATAATATCGTCAGAAGATGGCATTTCTCTGTAAAATGCCCTTAAAATGCCTCATGATATCCTGGGGTGATTGAAGCGATAAAACATCAGTTACTCATCAAATATAGCATTGTTTTTCTCTAGTCAGGAATAAAACGAAGGAATTACATTCTTCAGTCACAGGGACTTCACTTCAGAGTAAGAAATCAATGTGACCATCTGAAACCTGTAGGTTTGTAAGAATGCTATATTCCTATGTTCACTATCTCTTTTTTTCATATATATGTGAAACTCTAATGTATCTTAAGAGGTCATAGAAGATAAATGGAGAACATACATTTAAAACACTGTGAAAAATATGCTGTCTACATTTTTTTCTCCTCACATTAGTTTTTTCATTACTGACAGTAAAAATCACTCTTTTTCTTACACAGTTATACTAATTTTGACAAATGTGCAGTTGTATAGCCACCAAAATGACAAGATACAGAACAGTTCCATAAGTCTACAAAATTCCCTTGTGCTACCCCTTTATAGTCAATCCTCTACCACATCTTGGCGACCCCTGATTTGCTTTTTGCCTATAGGTTTATCTTTTCCAGAACATCATTCATTTTATTTATTTATTTAACTTTTTTTTTAATTTTAAAGATGTGAAGTTAGTTATACAAATATTCATTATGCAGATATCCTTGTTGATGAGGTGTGCCCTTCCCTTCCCCAGGCAGATTCCCACTACTGCCAATCCTGCCTCCCCACACCCCCCGCCCCCTGGCATACCCACAGTTTCCCTCGACTGCCAATCCTTTTCTTATATATTACAATAATTGTTCAAGGTCTGCTTATGAGTGAGAACATGTGATACTCAGTTCTTCATTTCTGTGAAAGATCACTCAGTATTATAGACTCTAAGTCAATCCAGGTTGCTGTGAAGTTCATGATTTTGTTCTTTATGGCTCTTCATGTATATGTGCCACATTTTTTTTCCAGTTCTCTTTAGATGGGATGTATGGTTGGTTCCATGTTCTTGCTATTGGTTCACTGTCTCTTAATGACAATTCTGGTGTTTTGTATTTTTAAAAAATTGCCTAGTTCTCAATTTTTCACACATCAGTGATTAAATCTGAGGGTCTAGTTTTTTGGGGAGAAGGAGAGAATAGGCTTGAATTTTGTAGATATGTTGTAAACCTAAACTTCCATGTACTGCCTAAAAAACGTCAAGCCTTACATAGCTTCAAATACCTAACTGTGAGTTTCCCTTCTCTCACCTGATATGCACCCCACCAACAGGAATAACTTCTCATTCAGATAATTCCCCTATCATTCAAGCCATCTGAACCCCATCTGTTCCTCAGCCTAATGGGTTTAATTTTCCTGTTGGCCTGGAATATTTTCCAGGCAAGCCAATCACATACTTCTTCATGACAGGAAGTTAAAGCAGAAGGCACCGCATTCCCTTGTTGCTACATCTGCCTTCTATAGTCCTTGCTGTTTCATTCTGCTCCCAATTGCAACACACATGAGGTTCTGCATGGCATGCAGTGTTCTTCTTCCCCAAGTCCTAAATTTATGTGCTAATAAACTTATGTTGATCCCACCTGCCCAGTGTTGGGTGCCATGGGTTCTACCATCTTGCAATATTTAAGGCGGATATCTCACCCTCACCAACAATGCAATATGGAGGCGATCAGAATAGAGGGCAGATGAGATGGTTGGCTCAACCATAACATCAGTGTAATTCACCTTGCTGATATAATTCCTTCCTTCTAACTGAAAAGGATTAATAGCCTTTGAGATGCAAACAACAGAGCATAGAGTAAGGACTCAACTTCCTATATAAGGCAAAAAAAAAAAAAAGAATAAGTTACCAGGCTCTGCCTTGAGTAATTCTAGGAGGAAAAATAATAATAAAACAGATATTACAGGAAAAAATGTACAAAATTGATTTCCTTGTTTAACCCAGATCATGGATGCCACTTCCATATAAAATTAAGAAATTTACTTAAATTAATAATTACTACTATTATTTTTTTTTAATTCCATGTTTATACCAATGAGACTTCTCTCTCTTTTTTTTGAGTTGGAGTCTCACTCTGTCACCCATACTGGAGTGCAATGGCCGCTCCCGGCCACCGCAGCCTCAACCTGCTGGGCTCCGGCGATCCCTTCTACCTCAGCCTTCCAAGCAGCTGGAACTATAGGCACACGCTGCCACGCCCGGCTAATTTTTGATTTATTGTAGAGATGAGGTCTCGCCAAGTTGCTCAGGTAGGTCTTGAACCTGCGGGTTCAGGCAATCCACTTACCTCAGCCTCCCAAAGTGCGGGATTACTGAGCCACCGAGCCTGGCTGACACTTCTCTTTATATTGAATTTTATTGTTCTTTTTTAAATAGGAGTCCTAGTATTCATGACTTATTGAGGTTTTGGGTTTCTAACTCAATCTTGCCCATGTCTCTATGTTTGAACAGATGCCACCACATACACAGTTGTGCTAACAAACCCATAAACGTATAATCCCACCATGTATGATTCATAGATTTACCTTTGGATTTCCTTTCTTTCTCTTTTGCTTCCTTGGTCTTCTATACTCTCCACTTTTTTCTGTTTTTTCTTCTAGGCCAAAACACAGCAGCACTTACACAAATTGTAAGCATGGAGATAGTCACTGCAAAAGTTGCCTTCCAAGGAAAGGTCCTAGGGAGAAAGGGCTCTGACATAGGGCTTCTAAAACATCATTAAAAACATGCACCAACAAGCTTATACCATCTCAGGTCCCAAATATCTCCTCCTTACTCTGTCCCTAAAATGAGCCACACTAACCTGGAATAGAAATGGTTTCTACCTGTTCTTGTCTACCGATGCTTCATGAAGCAGGAAAATTTACTCTTTGAGCTGTCTTTTTACTATGAGGGATCACTCTATCTGAAGCAAATCATTGTTGTCTTGGGTCTCATCCTGAAAATATCGTGTCTCCTCTTGTGTCTTTCCATTGTACTACAGGATGGGGAAAACATCCCTTGGCTTATGCATGTCAGCCTTATTTCTTTGTCTTTTGGAACTACCATAAATATGTGAGGGCCAGAACTAAGACCTGGGGAGGAAAGTCATTCATCTGAGACCACCTTTTTCCAGGAATCCATGTTACACAGTAGGACCAATGTAAAGAAATGGGAAAGGCACCACCGTTTTTCTTGGGAGGAAAGCATTTCCTTCTTTCTCCCATGAAAGAAATGTGTATTTGAGGTTTAAACATTACAGCTGACTTGAAGTTGATATTAAGACTTATTCTGCGTTCTATCACACATTTTCTTGCTTAAAATAAAGGAGAAAATAGGAAAAAGGCAAAGTAAAATTTGCCAATTTTGAATTATTTCAGAAAAAGCATTCCCATATCTATATCATCTATATCTGTATCCGTCTATATCTATAATTTGTCTATTTGTCTATTCCATTTATTGGAGTCTCTAGTAAAATGATCTTTCTGAGTTTATGATAAGACCTCTGGCAGTCAGTTCTTTAAACGATCTGCCTCTGTAATGTTTTTCCAATTTTCTTTCTTCCTCTGAGTAGAGATTATTTAAAAGATGAAATTAACTAGGTAATGCTGGTCCTTGAAACAGCCAAGATTTTAAAATATTTTTTACTCTCACCCCTTTTTACCACCTCTTCTCTTCTTCAGTTCATCGCATGCTGGATCTAGTAGTGGATCCATGTTATCAGCGCTTACATCAAAACATGACATTACCAGATTTCCAGAAGAACTCACCATGTCTTTGAGAATAATGACCGTCTTGACTTCTAAGACCATATATTATGTTGCCATTTTTGAATCTGATATCATATAGAATGGATCCTCTTATATATGGGTCAGTCCTACTCCAGTTCCTCAGGTTTAATAAATATATTAGAAACATCAAATACATCATCTCTTCTTTGTTAAAAACTGTAATATAGATAGTGTTTACTACCAGAACTTGACCTGCCAGGGAGAAGACAATTCTGAAAAACAGAAAGAATTCTGAAAGACAGTTCATTTTCTGACAATTGCCAGAGGGAGTTGCCAATTTTCTTAAGCAAAGGAAATGAATATGTGAATGCAAATGGTCCTGAGAAATATGGAACAGATCAAAGCCTAGGAAGCAAGAACTTGCAGATCAAATTGCACCTCATGGAAAGCTACAGTCACTGAAATTCCAACTTGAAATAAATAGAAAAAAAGCTATACCTATTTTGAAAAGAAAAAAAAATAAAAGACCAGGAAGGGATGCCCATTTCTGAACACAGAAGTGGCTGTACTGGGTGGGCAAAGGTTAACTGAATGAAAGACAAATGTAGATATAAATTCAACCAATAGCTTCTAAAGGTTCAACTTATCTTTACATTTATAAATCAATGAAATGATAAGAGAAAAATGCTGAAAAATGTCATGACTCCCTTGAGGTTAGTTCTGAAACTGAAAATCTGACCCCTGAGAGTATATTAGAGTGGAATCACAGTAACATAATTGGGAAAGTTTGTCACTTTTCCTTCAAGATCTATGGATTTGTCCATTTTTAAATTAAAGCTACACATGAAGAAGATGAATAAAATTGATCTACAAGTTCTGACAATTAAGTTCACAAACTTGCCACCATGTACTAATATTTTACAGAAAAGATATTAAGAGGAAAAAAAATTCTATTTAGGTTGTTGGCTGTACTGGGTGGACAAAGGTTAACTGAATGGAAGATAAGTGTAGATATATAATCAACCAACTGCTTCTAAAGGTTCAACTTATCTTTACACTCATAAGTTAATGAAATGATATGAGAAAGATCCTGACAAATGTCATGACTCCCATGAAGTTATTTCTGAAATTGAAAATCTGACCCCTTATTGAGAGTATATTAAAGTGGAATCACAGTAACATAACTGGGGAAGTTTGTCACTTTTCCTTCAAGATCTATGGATTTGTCTATTGTTTATTAAAGAAGATGAATAAAATTGACCTACAAGGTCTGACAATTAAGTTCACAAACTTGCCACTATGCACTTTTATTTTACAGAAAATGTATTAAGAGAAAGAAAACTGAAACATATTTAGGCTGTTGATATAGAAAGATTCATTTAAATGTACCATTAAACTAAGAATTATTGACAGTTTGATTATATAATGATTTCAAGCATCTATAAATGAAAGTTGCTATAAAATTATAAGAGAAATAAAGATTATAAAAAAGTGTTTTCAACATTTATATAAATAAAAATCAACCAAAAATCAATATAAGAACATTTCTAAAAACGTCCCCTCCCCACAGAAACTCAGTTAGTTGAAGAAAATAAAGAGAAAATTGGGGAAAAAAAATACAAATAAGTAAGAAACACACAGAGACATTTACTTTATTTGTTATGAAGGCAAATAATAATACATCCTTTATTACCTATTATTTATTCTGGCAAAATTTGGTTAACAGTGGATACAACTGTGTTACCTGGTATTAAAAAAAAGCCAACTAGATTTTCTCCTTTGTAACTCTACCTTTTCTGAATGGGAGTGGACTGAGGAGAAGTACTTGCTAGACTATTATTGCTGCTTACAATTTAGACCAGCACAGTGGGAATTCTATGGTGCCTTTCATAGGTTAAAAAAAAAAAAGTTTACCTATTACTAGAAAGAAAGATGATTAACAACTGTGGGTAAAATAATAAATGGCTGGGTTACAAGTGGAAAAAAAATCCAACATTTCATTAACACCGTGTCATCTTTCACAAGAGATGACATTGTTTCTTAGCTCAATTATGCCAGATGCCTGAAAAGGTAAAGCTGTATACTCATATTTGCCAAGACTACTTCTGCTTTTAGAACCTGAAAAGATTGGAAGAAATACTGCAAACCTGAATGATGTCACCAAGGGAGAATATCATACAATATTATGGAATGGACCAGTTGTTAATGATTGAATGGGATTCTGAGACTGAGCAGGAATCCTTCTTAAGAGTCTGCCAACCACTGCCTCCCACATCCCAAGCATGAAAATCAAGCAAAGTATTAAACTCCTTCAGGAAAATTTCAGGCATCCAGATAGCCTTGAGAAGTCAATGAAAAACCTGATAAGCAAGAAGACAACAAAAGCTAAAAACAATAGCCACCCAAGGAAGACAGAGCCACCAGTTGTTTGGTTCCCTATAGAAACTAAAGATAAAGATAAAGTTTGGAAACTCAGAACCACCAGATAGAAAATACAGACCACTGTCATATATACCTCAGATAAGTGGAAATCAAATACTAAACTCTGACCATGATTCTTTGCTCAAAATTTCTTCCTGAATGGTCTAGATAGAGTTATGCCCATAGGCCAAAACTTAACATTCTTTTCTTCTGACTCCAAGTTTTTAGATAAAGCTTTGCTTCATTAACCAAGTGCACATCTAAAAATCTTTGAACCCACCCCAAACCTGTAAATTTCTCCCTTTTTGAGCCAAATCAATGTATAGTCTCCAGGTATTAATTCATCATTTTGTGTGTAACCTCTATCTGTATGCCTTTAAAAACACTTCCATGTAAGCCGCTGAAGAGTTAGAGTCTTAAGCATTAACTGCCTGATTCTCTTTGCTTGGTGTTTCTACAATAAAAACCTCAGTTTCTCTCATTGGAAATCTTGGGGTCAGTGTTTGGATTTTTTTCACTGGGTGGGCAAATTAAAGATCAGTTTGGTCCAGTATACTGCTAAACAGATAGAAGTTGAAACCATTTCCCCTGAAAACCAGAACAAAACAAGGATGCCCACTGTCACCCTTCCTTTTCAACATAGTTTTGGAAATACTAGTTAGAGCAATCAGACAAGAGAAGATCAGGGATATCTAAATAGGAAAAGAGGAAGTCAAGTTATCCCTTTTTGCAGACGACTTGATTCTATACCTTGAAAACCTCCTTGCATTGATAAAGGACTTTGGCAAAGTCTCAGCATATAAAATATAAGTGAGCAAAAGACAGTCACATTTCTATACACCAACAATAAGCAAACAGAAACTCAAATAGAAAGTACAATTCCAACCAAAATAGCCACAAAAAATGAAATACCTTGGCATCTTCCTAACCAGAGAAGTGAAAAACCTTTACAATGAAAAAACTACAAAACCCTGCTCAAAGAAATAAAAGATGACACAAATAAATGGAAAAATATTCCATACTCATGGATTGGAAGAATCAACATTGTTAAGATGTCCATCCTACCCAAGGCATTCTGCAGATTCAACACAATACCCATTAAATTACCAGCAGCATTCTTCTCAGATCTGGAAATGACAATACAGGAATTCATATGGAAACAAAAACAACCACAGATATCCAAAACAATGCTCAGCAAAAACAAAAACAACAACAAAAACAAAGCAGGAGGTAACACACTCCCAGACTTTAAACTTTATTATAAATATAAAGCTACAATAATCGTAACAGCCTGGTATTGGTACCAAAACAGGCATATAGACCAATGGAACAGGATTGAGATTCCAGAAGCAATTTAATTTCTCAATCAACTCATCTTTGACAAAGTCTCCACCACCAACCACTGGGAAGGGGAGAACCTATTCAGTAAATGGTGCTGGGAAAACTGACTGATCACATGCAGATGATTAAAACAAGAACCCTACCTATCACCATACAGAAAAATCAACTCTAAATGGATCAAATAACTAAACATAAAACCTCAAACTATACGAATCTTAGAAAATGCAGGAGACACCTTTATGGAAATTGGAACTGGCAACCAATTCCTGATCAAAACTCCAAATGCCCATGCCATAAGAGATAAGATAGACAAGTGTGACCTCATCAAACCAACAAGTTTCTGCAAAGTCTAAGAAACCATCAAGAGAACAGGAAGACAACCCATGAACTGGAAAAAAATGTTTGCCAATTGTATATCTGACAAAGGCCTGACATCTAGGATCTACAAGGAACTCAAATGTGTCAAAAAGAAAAAAAAACAAACAGTCCGATTACAAAGTGGGCAAAAGATATGAATAGACACTTCTCAAAAGAAGACGCACAAACAGCCAACAGAAAAATGAAAAAATGCTCAGCTTCACTAGTCATCAAAGAAATGTAAATTAAAATCACACCGAGATGCCACCTAACTCCAGTCAGGATGGTCATCATCAATAACTCAAAAACAGCAGATGCTGGAGAAGATGTGGAGAAAAGGGGACACTTTTACACTGTTGGTAGGAGTGTAAACTAGTCCAACCTCTGCAGAAAACAGTTTGGCTATTCCTAAAAGATCTAAAAGTCAATCTTCCATATGACCCTGCAATTCCCCTACTGAAAATATACCCGTAGGAACTCATATCACTCTATGAAAAAGATACCTGCATATGCATGTTTATTGCAGCATTATTCACAATAGCAAAAACATGGAACCAACCATGCTACTCATGGAAAGAGGACTGGATAAAAAAAATGTGGCACATATACATGATGGAATATTACACAGTCATAAAGAAGGACAAAATTATGAACTTTGCAGCAACTTTGATGGACTTAGAAGCTATAATACTGTTATCTACCACAGAAACAAAGAACTGAGTATCACATGTTCTTACAAGCAGACCTTGAACAATTATCATCATAGAATAGGAACAGGGTTGGCAGTAGTGGGAAATTGCCAGGGGATTAGGCGGGGGTGGAGGGTGGGATTGTCAGTAGTGAGAAACTGCCAGGTGAGGGGGAGCACACTTCATCAACAAGTGTACCTGCATAATGAACATTTGTATACCACCCTGAATTGTACTCCACATCTCTAAAATAAAATTAAAAGGAGCAAAAAAGAAAAAAAAGAAAGAAAAAAGAAAAAAAGAAAAGAAATGTCATTGCCCTCCACTAAGTACTAGTACCAACTATGCCTAATTCTAGCTTGGAGCTGATTTTCCCAGTCGACTTATAAACCTTTTTAAACAGTTTGCATTTAAAATGCTGACAAACATCTAGTTATTTAAAAATCAGGTATCTGAATAATAAGAAAATACGTATTTCCACAAAAAAGAAAAAAAAAAAAGAACAGTTTGGTAACAGTTCTAGCAATTTGCCAGAATTTTTTGAGTTGCATATTCTTTTGATGTAATGAATTTGAGTTCAAACACCAGGGCTAGACTGTGTTATTGTGAAATATATGTTTGGTCTTTATCCCAGTTTCCTGGCATACAAATCCCCAAATCCTTGGACTCTCCAAAGTGACGTATTTTTAATGATTGACTAATGGCTGGCAGTCCCTAGGCAGCTTCAGGATGGGGTTGTTCATAAGGGAAAAAAAAGTCATGACTGGAGGTTTCGGACTTTTATCCCTGCCCACTGATGTCCAGTAAGGGAAGACAGACTGAAATTTAAGTTGACTGTCAATGGCTAATTAACTAATTAATCATACCTATGTAATGAAGCCTCCATTAAAACCCAAAAGAGTAGAGTTCAGAACTTCTGAATACGGGCTTACAGGATGCTGAACAAGAACTCATCCATGAGTGGCAGATGGTGGTGCACCCCAACTTCATGGGAGCATAAGCTCCTGCACTCAGAACACTTCCTGACTTTGCCCTACCTATCTCTCCCTCTAGCTGTTTATTTGTAGTATTTAAATTATTCTTCATGAAAAATTGGTAAATGTAAAAAAAAGAAAAAACTGCTGAGTCAAAATTTATGGACATTAAACATTTGATACTCATCATCCAATTACATCAAATGTAGAAGAAAGCAAAAAATGTCATTCTTTTGATCTCCTACACAGTTTTTCTCCAAACATGGAGTCTGCAAACTTCATCCTGAGGTCCCTTTACTTTGAAAAGAAATGACTCATGTCCTACAGAAATAAGTGATTTTTTTTCCACCAACATAACCAAATAGAATGCAGAAATTCTGAGTCCAAATTCTTCGTACTCAGATGTACTTTTTCTGTTCAATGTAAACATTACATGGTATATTTTAAAAGATACATCAAAATTACCTATATTCAATAAAGATTTAGATAAATATTGCAGCTATGAGTTTTATAGGGTCCATCCAAAGGAGTAAAAGAGGTTGATGTGAGGGAGTTTTCTTGGTTGATGGATGACCATATGTTTTTATTTATATGAGAAGAAACATAGAAAACAAGCCAACATATAAAAAGCATGAAGCAGAACATTGACCTGCGAGTACTGAATAGACACCTGGAGAAGGAAGAAGCAGAAAGCCAGCTGGAGAGAAGCCTGGAAAACCCACCAACATCCTCAGGGCAAATGCAAATGTTCACTCTGGTAATGAAGTCTCCTGTAGGAGAAGATGATGGGAAAGCAGCAGAGTGAAGGGTCTTAGAAATACAGCACCTATTAAAATATTTAACTTTATACAAAAATTTTTGGTTATTTGTTTCTCAGAGACCTTAATTCCACCCTCTCTCCAGTGAGTTTTTCTTTCCTTTCTTTTTTCTAAAAACTATCTGTTCCCCAGCAGTTGTAGAAAACTGCACACTGGTTTTTACTCTGTGGGCTCTCTTGCTTATCTGGGCCTTCATCTTCTCATCAGGGATGACTTGAAATTGAGAACCCTGAGTTCAAGGCTAAGAAACAAAGTCAGACACAGAGCTAGTCCACTCTCCTCAGCCAGCCTATCTCCAGTCTTCTTGCATTCATTATTGATTGACTAATATCTCTAGTGACCCAACTCCCAAAAAGTGAAGGGATCTTTTCTCAAGATGTGAACCAGAGCTAAAGTTCCTCTTTTCTCTGTCCTCATGTCTTCCATAGACACATGATTCAGCTCTGAATTCATCTAGTTGGTTCCTGGGAGTTCATGGTCTCTTGGGTGCACCTACAAGGTCCATTTCCAGAGACAGTTGGTACCTGGTTAGTCAGCAGGTGGTCATCATCCAAGGGTGTGACTGTAAGCGCTGGGGACAGAAAGACTCTAATTCATCACTGGATTAAAAAATTTTCTTGGGAAGAGGGACAAGCAGGGCTGCCAAGATGCACGGGCTTTTGAATATCTGTCTTAGAATGAATCTAATGAGAAAATCACAATTGACCGCTAGGTCTTTAGCTACTTTAAAGTAGAAGTAATAAAGGCCATTTCAGGTGATTTTAGACTTGACTGAGCTATAGAATAATAGGAATTCCAATGTTTGGTTTTGTTGAAAATTCTCAGTGGAGCTTCCTTCTCTCACTTACCAAAGGTTGAAACCACTTTATTCAGGGAGAGGAAATCATCTTCCTATATGATATTCTGTACTAGGTCATCCCAATGTTCAACTCACTAAGTTAACTTCATTAGAAAATAAAACCAAGAAAAACACACTTCTTCCTACCACACCACAATTGACATTGGAAGGCATGTGCAGAGCTGTGCAAGAGAGAACCAGAGCTCCTAACTGGAGAACTCTGTGATCCAAGAATCTTAGGTCTTCCTAGAATACAAATTGTAACACAATTGCACAGTGCCAGGAATAGAATTTTCTCAGATAGAGTTTTCTATCCATTTCACATTCTACCCAAGTTTAAATCATATTTCTTCATGTCACACAGGTTTGCAAATAATCAGGGACACAAATAGCCATTGCATAATATTAGTACTGAGCCACTAAGAGTTGGCCAAATGGATATCAAGATCCTAAATAAATATTTTCCAGGCCTAGAGAGCATATTCAGTTTTGTAAGAAATCAAACTTATTTAGATATAATTTGCATATAATAAATGCATGGTTTTAAATGTAATGTACATTTCAAAGAAGTTTCAAGATTACTTATATTAATCCTCCACTTTTATAAAAATATGAATTATTTCCCTCTCTTGAAAATTTTCCTCATGTTCATTGTCACTCAATCCATCCCAGGAAAAAAAAATAGTATTCTGATATAAATCATGGTAGCTGATTGTTTTCTAGTCTAAAACTTCACAAACAACAAAAAAGGATAGCTATAATATGCATGATTTTGTGTTTGCCTTCTTTGACTTAACAACATGCAATTCAACCATGTTGTGTGCATCAGTATTTGATCTTTATGGCTGCATAATATTGCGTTGTATGAATATGCTACCATTTATTCTGCTGCAGTTCTCTTCAGGTCTGCCTCCCCACCTCACACTTGCCCTACTCACTCCACTTAAGCCCATTTATGGCATACTGGTCAGCCCTCTTCTATGAGGCTCTACTGTATCTCTTAGGCTCCAGCACTCCCCTGGTGGTTTAAGTCTGGAATATTGGGGAATTTGAAGGGAAGGTGAAGAAGAAAAGGGAAAGTTTGAAGACATTATATGATTCTTTTGCTTACTTTGAAATTTGTAATATGTCTGCATATACATTCTATTCCAAATTGTAAATAGATTAATATACATTTCCAACAAAGTCAGAAAAATAAATTTGAAAATTTCACATGCATATCTTAGATATTTTCCCCAGTAATATAGAATTTTTTGAGAATTCGTGTAATTCATGGAGTATGTGATTATTTTTAAGGAATTACACTGAGTACATATACTCAGTACTTAGTGTTTGAGTATGTAGAAAAAGATGTGTGAGAGAGAGAGAGAGGAAGAAGAAGAAGAAGAAGAAGAAGAAGAAGAAGAAGAAGAAGAAGAGAAGAAGAGACACCTACAAGATGTTGATTTTAAAAAGCAGTTTTTAAAATAAAAATAGTGTGAAATCTGATTTTACTTGTTTAAGAGCTATGGTAGGATAGACATCAACATCAGACAAAAAATAATAGAGTATTTCTAAATAGTACAAACATTAGTGTTCCTATTTATAATTTTTGCTTATCTCTAATTTTTAGACTGATCTAACATGAAAAAGTAAAGAATGATATAAGTAGGATTTTTCAAAATAAACATATGAAGTATAATAGTTAGGATTCTTTGTAGAGAATACACAATGGGGAAAAATCAGCAACTTGGAAATGAAAAAGTGGCTTAAAATAGAAGCCAAATATGTTAAATCAACCTAAATTTGGCTGGAAAAAACCTCTATTCTCATATAGATAATAAACTCAACCTGACTTTGTATATAAATAAACTAAAAACTTAACTTAGAAATTTGCATTTATAACAAATAGCTGCTTCTCAGCAAACCACATGTGGCCAATTGTTTAAAGTGCTTCAAATAAGGCAAATTGTCAAGCTTTAACCAATCATGCTGGTTCTGTATCTCACTTCCATTTTGTATATGTCACTTTATACCTTCTGTCCAAAAGTATTGTGCCACCATGAAGCAGTGGCTAAGTTGCTGAATGGAGCAATGGCTGCTCCATTCATTCATCATTCCTTGCTGAATTAGACTCTGCTTAATTTAATATGTCTAAAGTTTTTCCTTTAGCAGATGGGTATACAAAACACGACCCAAAGTAAGGCTTTAGGCACACCAGGCAACAAGGTGAGGTACCCATGAAGCTTAATGTACTCACTGCTCTGTTGTGTGTAACTGGGTTTGTAGGTGAATTGTTTTTGCTTAGATTCTTGGATTCATAGACATGTACTTAAATGGTGTGTAGTAATGTCCTAGGCTTTCAGATTTACTCACCACTCACACATTGACTCACCCAGAGTAACTTCCAGCCTTGCATGGTTAGTGTCCTATACAATGCATATGATACAAAATATTTAATATCATTTTTTACTCTATCTTTTCTATGCTTGGAATATATACACACCACCATTGTGTTACAGTTGCCTACATTGCTTAGTACTGTAACATGCTGTACAGGTTTGTAGCATAGTAGCAAAAGGCTATATCATATAGCTTAAGTGTGTAGTAAGCCATGCCACCTAGGTTTGTGTTATACTCTATGATGTTTGCACAATGACAAAAACACCTTACAATGCATTTTTCAGACTGTAACCTCATCATTAAGTGATGTATGACTGTGTATGTGTGCAGAAAAAAACACTGTTGGTGTGATCAAATTTATATTAAACACAAAGAGTGAGTCTAAATGTATAAAAATTTTCAAATTCATTTAGGAAGTTAGATGAATCCCTGTATAGAATGAAGACCATGACAAAAGATTATGAATACATAAATGAACTTGGTTAAGGGAGAAAATGGTACTAATTTATAGAAATTGAATTCAGGTTTTGGTGACTGGTCAAGAATAAAATATGACAATGCAGTGAGGGTAGCACATATGGGCTTTATTTGGACAAAGTTTGACAAGTTTGCATGCTTGGGAAGTCTCTTACAGCATGAACTGTCCAGAGGTTACAGAATAATCATCCAGATGGGGAAAAAGGTAAGTGAATTATAGAGGAAGAGAAGGGGCTTAGCTCTATGGTGATGTCACACAACAGCACAATGGGAAGGCTCTGAGCTAGAGCACACTTAAGGGCAGCAGTGGCTTGGGGTTTTGTTCTGGAATTTATTTTATTCATGGCTAGCATATGTTGCAGGGTAGTTGTGTGGAGTATGCAATGCAGGCAGACTTCTAATGGCTAAAATTCTGTTTGTTTGGATAGAGTCTATAAGTCTAAAGCCAAAGGAATCCACAAAAAAAGCAGTGTACATTGATTTTATTTTACTTTTTTATTTTACAAGTCAGGATTAAATACATAAGTAGTCTATATCCAGGTGAAGTTTGGGTCCCCAACTTGTCTTCACTTCCCCTGGTTTATGAGCAGAGCCCTTAGAAGCACTGAACTTTAGTTGAAAATGGCTTTTCCCATAGGAATATTTTAGAATTTATAATTCTAAAATAACTATACATGCATACTGGAATTAAACAATTAAGTAAGTGGATGGTGGATAGTGGATGATGGGAATGATAGACAAGCAAATACTAGATAAGGAAGGATATAGATAAGCAAAGAGATAGATGAGGTAAAATGATCCATATATTATTAGATTGGATTTGGAGAGATCATTATGAACTCATGTTAACTGTAATAGTTACTCACGGCTGGGCTCAGTGACTCAGCCTGTAATCCCAGCACTTTGGGAGGCTGAGGTGAATGGACTGCCTGACTCTGCAGGTTTGAGACCTACCTGGACAACTTGGTGAGACCTCATCTCTACAATAAATCAAAAATATTAGCTGGGTGTGGTAGCATGTTCCTGTAGTTCCAGCTACTTGGAAGGCTGAGGTGGAAGGATCACCAGAGCCCAGCAGGTCAAGGCTGCAGTAGCCAGGAGCATGCCACCGCACTCCAGTCTGGGTGACAGAGTGAGACTCCAACTCAAAAAAAACCCCAAAAAACAAAAAAACTTACCTAAAAATCAGAACAGAAGAAAAAGAAAGCACTAAAATTAAAAAAAGTAATAGTTACTCACATAAATATTTATAAATATATATGTATGTATGTATACACTGGCTAGTGTACACACATATATTTATTTCCTTGCTCTGCCATCCATGGGAACCTAGAAGAAATAACACCTCAGTAGCAACCATGTCTAAAGCTGAGATCTTGGTTTCAAATACCATTCTCCAATAAGATAAACCTGAGCTCCTCTGAAAAATGGCTGATTCTAAGCCTGAAACACTGTGTAGTACTAGAAAGTAACAAAGTTTTAAAAACAACCACCATGGTAGGGAGTGGGTCTCAAGGAATCCATACCACAATCAGAGAACATAGCGATTTGTAAGTAGTTTCTGAATCTTAGTTCCCCATCTCCCACCTTATTTGACTAACAAAACTACAAGAGACAAAATAGCTTTCCACACACAGTCCTGTTTCAAAATAGAACAATTACAGAGCCCTGACCAGGGAAGAATAGAGGGTTCAGCAAATATCAGAAGTGAAAGCCTCTCTCACTGCCACTGAATTACAAAACTAAAATGAAAAGAAAGATATCTATCACAAACAAGGAAAAATCAACAGAAGACCACAGGTAATTTCCAGTGTAACAAAGAGAAAATGCCTAAAAATCAGACCTCAAAGACCAAACAATGGAAGTCACCAACAACTGGACCAAGAATACAACAGGGATTAGGGAATGGATGGAAAGAGTGACTAAGACTCAAGAAAGACAAGATGCTACACTGAAAGGACTTGTAAGATATTTTGGTCATACAAGTTTCATCCATGAAATAAATAACAAGATGACTAGCACGGAAAGCAGAATTAATCAAATAGAAGAAAGACTCTCAGAACTTGAAGACCAAAATATTGAATTAACCTGATCTGTAAAAAAAAATAGAAAAATAAACTCAAGCTGGGCTCGGTGGCTCAGCCTGTAATCCTGCGCCTTTGGGAGGCTGAGGTGAGTGGATTGCCTGAGCCCGCGGGTTCAAGACCTGCCTGGGTAGTGAGACCTCAATTCTACAATAAATAAAAAAATCAGCCGAGCGTGGTAGCGCATGCCTGTAATTCCAGCTACTTGGAAGGCTGAGGCAGAAGGATCGCCGGAGCCCAGCAGGTCGAGGCTGCAGTGGCTGAGAGTAGCCACTGCACTCCAGTCTGGGCGACAGAGTGAGACTCCAACTCAAAAAAAAAAAAAAAAGAAAAAAGAAAAAGAAACTCAGAAAGAAAGAACAAAGCCTCCAAGAGATGTGCAGTTATATCAGGAGGCAAAAACCTATGCCTGATTGGTATCCCAGAATAAAAAAGAGAAATGGAGAACACCATGGAGCAAGTATTCCAGGAAGTTGTCCAAGAAAACATTCCCCATGTCACCAGAGATGCAACCATCCAAACATAACATATACATGGAACCCTTACAAGATATCAAATGAGAAGACCATCCCCTAGTCACATAGTAATTCATTTTCACAAAGTAGGCACAAAAGAAGAAATCCTAAAGGCAGCAAGAGAAAAATGTCAGACTACCTAGTGGGAAAAAACAATCAGAATAACAGCAGACCCATCAACAGAAATAATACAAGCTAGAAGTCCAATATTCAAAGTCCTCAAAGATGAACAATTTAAACCAAGAATTTCCTACTCAACCAAGCTCAGCTTTATCAGTGATGGAGAATTCAAATCCTTTCCAGACATCCAATCCCTAAGAGATTGTGAAGCTTCAAGACCAGATCTACAGGAGATGCTTAAAAAGGTATTAAGCATGAAGAAAGAAGAAGGAAAAAAAAAGAATGACCACACACTTCCCAGGAGAACAGTAGAACACAGAATCAACAGAGAATACATCACAATAGCAAACTTGAAAACACACACATACATCAACCCTAAAGCTAAAAGAAAACAATCAAGCAAACATAGAAAAGCTTTATAAGAACTTCATGGTGGGAATAAACAATCAAATTTCAATAATCAGCCTGAATGTGAATGTAATAATTGCACCACTGAAAAGACAGAATGACAAACTGGATAAAAAGCCATGACCAATTATTTGCTGCATCCAGGAAACTCATCTCACTACAAGGGACACACACAGATTTAAAGTTAGAGCATGGAAATCGAGTTTCCAGGCAAATGGATCACAAGAGAAGGCAGAAGTCATAATCTTAACATCAGATAAAATAACCTTTAAGCCATCAAAAATTAAAAAAAAGACACCACATAATGATAAAAGGTTCAATTCATCAACAAGAAATATCCACCCTAGGTATGTGTATACCCAGCACATGAGCACCAGTATTTATAAAGCATCTATTAAGTAAACTAAAAACAGATATTGACTCTAACACTATCAGAGCCGGGGACTTAAATACCCTACTAACAACCCTAGATAGATCACTGAGGCAAAAAATCAACAGCTCCAGAATCTCAACTTGATCCTCCACCAAATAGATTACTAGATACCACGGAATATTCCACCCCAAAATCACAGATATACATTCTACTCACTACCACATGGAACATATTCCAAGATCAATCACATCCTCACCCATAAATCAAGCATAAACAAATTCCAAAAGATCTAAATACTGCCATGCACCTTCTCAGACCACAATGTAATAAAAATAAATATGAACACCAACAAATTTCCCCAAAGCCTACAGACATGGACACCAAACAGCATGACACTGAACAACTAATGGTTCAATATTGAAATCAAAACAGAAATTAAAACACTCATGGAAACAAACGAAAATGAAAAAACATTTTGCCAAAACCTCTGGGATGCCATGAAAACAGTTATAAGAGGGGAATTTATATCTCTATGAACACATATCAAGAAAATGGAAAGATCACAAGTTAACAGACTAACAAATCACCTAGGGGAACTGGAAAGACAAGACCACCAAAGCCCTAACTTTAGCAGAAGAATCCAGATCACCAAAGTAAAAGTCCAAATATGGGATATAGAAGACATAAATATCATTGAAAAAAAACAACAAAATAAAAAGCGGATTCTTAGAAAGAATGAAAAGGATTGATGGATCCCTAGCCAAAATGAGCAAGAAAAAGAAAGAAAACTCCCAGTAAACACAATCAGAAATGCAAAAGATCAAATTTCAACTGATCCTGAAGAAATACAAAAGATTACCAGAGATTACTATGCACATCTGTATAGAAACACACTTGATAACTTAAATGAAATGGAGAACTTTCTGACATCTCACACCCCTCCAAGGCTGAAACGAGAAGACATTGAGACACTAAATAGACCAGTAATAACCCAGGAAATTGACTCTGTCATAAGAAAACTGCCTACAAAAGCAAAAACCAAACCAAACCAAAACAAACAAGCAAATAAACAAAACCTGGACCGAACAGCTTTCCAACAGAATTCTACAAAATATACAAGGAGGAGCTGATACCAATCCTATTGCAAGTATTCTAGGCAATCGACAAATATGGAATTCTCCCCAAATTATTTTATAATGCTAACATCACACTGATACCCAATGTTGGTAAAGAGCCAACAAAAAATGAGGCCAAAATCCCTAAAGAACATAGCTACAAAAATTCTCAACAAGATTCTAGCTAATCAGATGCAACAACACATCTCAAAAATCAGCCACCCATGAACCAAGTAGGCTTCATCCCCAGGATGTAGGTCTGGCTCAACATACGCAATACCATAAATGTAATTAAATACATCAACACAAGTAAAAACAAAAATCACATGATTATGTCATTAGATGCAGAAAAGGCTTTTGATAAAATCCAGCATCACTTCTTGATAAAAACCCTCAAACTTCTAAGCATAGAAGGAACATACCTCAAAATAGTAAGCGCCATCTATGATAAAACCACAGTTAGCATATTGCTAAATGGACAGAAACTGGACCTATTTCTTCTGAAAACTGAAACAAGAAAAGGCTGCCCACTCTCGCCCCTCTTGTTTAGCATTATGTTGGAAGTCCTAGCTAGAGCAATTAGACAAGAGTAGGAAATCAGGGGTACCCAAACAGGAAAAGAGGAAGTTAAGTTATCCCTCTTTTCTGAAGATATGATTTGATACCTTGAAAATCCAAGAGAATCTGTCAAAAGTCTGCTTTCACTGATAAAGGACTTTGGCAAAATCTCAGGGCACAAAATAAATGTGCAAAAGACAGTCACATTCTTAGACACCAACAACAGGTAGACAAAGAACCAAATAAAATGCACAATCCTGTTTACAATAACCACACACAAAAAAGTGAAGTACCTTGGCTTCTTACTAACCAGAGAAGTGAAAGACCTTTACAATGAAAACTGCAAAACACTGAAATTCAAGAAGACAAAAACAAATAGAAAAATAGTCCATGCTCATGGATACAAATAATCAATTGTTAAGATGTCCATCCTACCAAAGGCAATCTACAGATTCAATGCAATACTCATTAAATTACCAACAACATTCTTCTCAGGCCTGGAAATTACAACACAGAAATTCATATGGAAACATAAATGACCACGAATAGTCAAAATAATCCTTAGCAAAAGAATTACAGCTGGGAGTATCATACTTCCAGGCTTCAAACTGTACTATAAGATGACAATAATGAAAACAGCCTGGTATTGGTAAAAGAACAGGTGTATGGTCCAATGGAACATGATAGAGATTCTGGAAGAAAACCTCAATTTCTTAACTAACTCATCTTTGCTAGCGTCTCCAACAACAAGCACTGGGGAGAAGAGAACATATTCAGTAAATGGTGCTGGGAAAACTGGCTGACCACATGCAGAAGATTGAAACAGGATCCTTACCTATCATCATATACAAAAATCAACTATAAATGAATCAAAGACCTACCTATTGTAAAATCTCAAACTATGAGACCTTAGAAAAAGGAGGAGACACCCTTATGGAAATTGAAACTGGTAACCAATTCTTAATCAAACCCTAAGTGCCCATGCCATAAGAGATAAGATAGACAAGTGGGACCTCATCAAATGGAACAGCTTCTGCAGAGCCAATGAAACAGTCAAGAGAGTGGAGAGATAGCCCACCAAATGGGAAAAATATATACCAACTGTATACCTTACAAAGGCCTAATATTCAGCATCTATAAGGATCTCAAACGTGTTGATAGGAATAAAACAAACAACCCCATTAAAAAGTGGGCAGAAGACATTAATAGACACTTCTCAAAAGAAGACACAGGATCAGCCAACAGATATATGAAAAATGTTCAGTTTTACTAATCATCAGAGAAACACAAATCAAAACCACATTGAGATATCACCTAAACCCAGTAAGAATTGCCATCATTAATAAAACAAGCAACAACAGATGCTGGCGAGGATGCAGAGAAAAAAAATGCTTCTACACTGCTAGTGGGATGCAAACTAGTGCAAAGTCTTTGGAAAACAGTGTGGCTATTCTGAAAAAACTAGAAATTGACCTTCCATATGACTCTGCAATTCCCCTGCTGGGAATATACCCAGAGGAACTCAAATCATTCTACAAAAAAGATAACTGCACACACATGTTTATTGCAGCACTATTCACAATAGTAAAAACATGGAGCCAGCTGTGTTGCCCATTGAATGTGGACTAGATTTAAAAAATATGGCACATATACACAATGGAATATTATGCAGCTATAAAGAAGAACAGACATATGGATTTTGCAGCAATTTGGATGGATTTAGAGTCTATCATACTCAGTGATCTATCACACAAATAACAGAGTACCACATGTTCTCACTCACAAGTGAACCCTGAAAAATTACCATAATACTATAGGAATGGGATTGGCAGTAGCAGGATACTGCCAGGGTGTGGGTGGGGAGGGGCATAACATCAGTAAGTGTAACTGGTCTCAAAGCAGGTAAAGTGGGGACCAAAAGGAGGGCCAGTCTTTGCCTGTGTGATGGCCTCTCATATACCATATCCTGAATTGTACTCCATATCTTTAGAAATAAAAAAAAAAACAACAGGCTGGATGCAGAGACTCAAGCCTGTAATCCTAGCACTTTGGGATGCCAAGGTGAGAGGACTGCCTGAGCCCACGGGTTTGACACCAGCCTGGGCATCTTGGTGAGACCTCATTTCTACACTAAATTGCAAAACTAGCTGGGTGTGGTAGCACATGTATACAGTTCTGGTCATTTGGAAGGCTGAGACAGAAGGATCACCTGAGTCCAGCAGTCCATGCTGGGATGACTGTGAGTGTGCCACTGCACTCCAGCCCGGGTGAGGGAGTGAGATTCCAAGTAAAATAAACAAAACAAAAAACACCACAACAAGAAAAAAATTAACACAAATAAACAAAACACACACAATGATAAGAATATGTCAAAGAAACATAGAAGTCAATTGAAAGAGCTTCAATGGACCAAACTGGAAAATTCTAAGCAAAATAATAAGTTAGCATTAAATTATAGCTCAAGTATAAAATAAATAACTATGAATTCATACTAAATGAAGAATGATTAGACAATTTGAGGAATTGGTATAGAATTGACAGATCTGTGTAGAAGCATTCAATAATTCATGTGAAACCGGGCTCGGTGGCTCAGCCTGTAATCCCGCTCCTTTGGGAGGCTGAGGTGAGTGGATTGCCTGAGCCCGCGGGTTCGAGACCCACCTGGGCAGCGAGACCTTATCTCTACAATAAATCAAAAAATCAGCCGGGCGTGGTAGCGCGTGCCTGTAATTTCAGCTACTTGGAAGGCTGAGGTGGAAGGATTGCCGGAGCCCAGCAGGTCGAGGCTGCAGTGGCTGGGAGCGGCCACTGCATTCCAGTCTGGGAGAAAGAGTGAGACTCCAACTCAACAAAACAAAACAAAACAAAACAAACAAACAAACAAAATAATAATTCATGTGAAAATTGTTTGGTTACAGAGGTGGATGCCCTTCATAAGCGTAGATTTTACATAGTGATTTTCTTCCAAAGAGTACAGTATGAATAAAGAGTAGGGGAAGAAGTAATTTTATAGTTGAAAAACTTGATTAAAAACTACTTAAGTCGCATGACCAAGGTTAACACCAACAATAATAAATCATGTTGATTATATATATCTTTGATATTTCATGATGAAGATGGCCTGTATGTCTGTGATTTTATCACCAAAGCACATAACTTTTTCTAACCCATAAAAAATAAAGAAAAACCCCAAATGAGAATATCTTATAAAGTACCTTATCAAGCTCCTCAAAACTATCAAGGTCTTGAAAAACAAGGAAAGTCTGAGAAACTATCACCAACAAGAGTAGCCTAGGTTGTTATGATAACTAAATATAAAGTGTTATCTTGAATAGGATCCTGAAACTAAAAAAGAATATCAGATATAAATAAGAACACTTGAATAAAGTACACAATTTAGTTCACACTAATGCAACAGAATTGGTTCATTAGTTGTGATTATAGTATCACAAAAATATCAAAAGTTTAACAACAGAAGAAATGGGAGATGGGGTACATAAAACATCTGTATGATATTTGTAACTTTTCTGAAAATCTAAAGCTATTCTAAATAAAATGTAATTTCAAAGTATGAGTTAATAGACATAAATGTAGTAAAGTCCACACTATTAAAATATTAATTTTGTTATATTTTTATTTAAAAAGAAAGAATTGTTTGAAAAGTGGGAACAATAAAAAGAAAAAAGTATATGTATATAAGAAGAAATATTAAAAAACTAATATAAAATAATATTCCAGAAATGAGGAAAGTTAGGAATTTACAGATTGAGAAGACTTCTAGATCATTTAGAGTAATAGAACAGGAGAGAAATTCTCACCAAACACATATCAATGAAAAAGTTACCTATGAAAGGGTATGAATCAAGTTGGTATTTCATTTCCTATTAGCAGTGTAAGAAATCAGTGCAGCAATGTCTTTACATTTCTGAGGTGATCAAGAGTTTAATATTTAGCAAGAAAATAAATAATGTTTTTGGGGAAAATAGTTATGTATCTTCAGTTATGGTCTCAGAAATGTTATCTATTACACAATCTTTTAGAAAAATATTGAGGATGATATTTCAGAAAAAATGAAGTCCTAAACCAAGAAAGTGGATTCAATTTATCTGAACAATGATACAAATTCAGATATAAACATTAAATACTCACTTTGAAACTGAAGAGAAAAGGTAAAATTTTTTTGAAAATTAATTTCAAAAAAATTTAAGGATTGTTTTTTGTAATCTGGAAATTATTTAAAGATTATTTACAAGTTAAAAAAAAATTTTAAAAACAAAAAGTAAGATCAAGAGATATAAAGAAAGTTATGAATATAAAGATGTATTTTTGGTTAAGAAAGTTATAAAGAAAAAAGAATAATTTTATAAAATTATACATAAAATAATTCTAAATGATAAAATTCTGTTCTAAAGTAAAATAATTGGCTATTTAGGAAAGAAAAAAGCATAGGACAAAACAGAAAAGTTCAAACATGTTGTGCAATTGTGTAAGTCATGGTAAAATTCATGAAGGAAGATTTATTTTAAATAAAGTATGTGGGCCGGGTGCAGTGACTCAAGCCTGTAATCCAAGCACTTTGGGAGGCCGAGGTGAGGGGATTGCCTGAGCCCATGGTTCAAGAACAGCCTGGCCAACTTGGTGAGACCTCATCTCTACACTAAATCAAAAAACTAGCCAGACTTGTAGTTCCAATTACTTGGAAGACTGAGGAGGAAGAAGTGCCTGAGCCTAGCAGGTCAACGCTGGGGGGGCCATGAGTGTGCCACTGCACTCCAGCCTGGGCAACAGACTGAGACTCCAACTCAAAAAATCATCATCATAATAAAAATAATAATAAAGCATATGGTTACATTAGTTATAACCTTTTTATCCAGTTCTAACTGCCATTATGACCTGACGTTAAAATGTTTTATCATAAAATGTTTTAATTGCTTGAAGAAAACTAAGCTTTAAAAAGATTAAAGTTTTTACATCTATATAAGTTTTGGTATTGCTTTAAAAATTTATCACCATAGTTAAATTTAAGTAACTATTATTTTTACAAGTATAACTAAAATATTCTAAGCCTGTAGCACCGCAAGTAATAATAGTCTATTAACTAATCTGTGTGCTGTTACATTACAGGGCTTAAAAAACAAATGCAAAATCCAAAATACAATAAACTGTTACTAAATCCCACCAGTCAGGGCCTCATCTTCAGGCCCAGGAAAACATGACAATCAAAATAAACTGCCTTTATAAAACATAGGGCCAAAAATTAAAGTTATTCAATCTCTCTATTCCCAGGAGCTATCACAAAAAAAGGAGGACATGCGAGATTGTAAGGGCTGATTTTTAAGAGCTGAAATTAATTCAAAGTTATCTACAAATTAAGCAATAATGTAAACAATGCACTGGTTTAAGGCCCTGTGTTAGAATAACAGGGTTTCCTTACAGCATTGGTCTGTTCTCTAGCATAAAGTTATATAAGTTATAATAAGTTTGTAAAAATTTGTTGTTGTATGTTACAGAAAAGCCAGGTTGTTTTATCAGTTGCGCTTTTAATAGTGGCTGTCTTAAAACTCTTGTTATTCACATTTATCATTTTCAATTTGTAACCAACAGTGAAAACTTGTGCTTTTGACTGACTCTTGTGCTGCAAAGTTAGGGGGAATCAAGTTAAAATTGCAGCTCATACTTAGGGCAAGTACCCAACCACATTTCTAACCATACCTGGACTTCAAGGTGGCCCATTAACAACCACCTGCGATTTAAAGGGACACCTGGGATCTGGCCTGTCTCCAGAGCAACAACTAAGAAAACCATCATCCAGGACCATTGGATAAGGGCAGTCTCCATAAACTCTGAAATAACTCTAACACTTGTCACTTTGTTATCTTTTTATGTCTCTTGTAAATGCTATGCCAGATACAAAAAAGAAGAAGAAGAAGAAGAAAAAAAACCATAAAAACAAAAACAAGTGCCTGGATAATAATAGCTTGTAATATAAATCCAATCCATAATTTTTTTTTCCTTTTTAGACTAAACTATAAGCCTGACTCCCTCTTGTCTTTAAACAATTGGTTATTAATCAGGTCAAACCATATTCTCATAATCCAACATTGCTGATATGGAAATTATTGTCACCAAATGGACAATTCTAGAAATATGCTTCCTAGCTCCATAGAACCTTGCTAAGTAAATGAAATAAACTACCCTAGGAATAATACTAGCAACGTGGGATCTCCTGCAGTTAAAAAAATAGATATGCAGAAAGTATGCAACTCCAAATTGTTCAAGGTAATTGTAACTTTAAAAAATGGCAGAATTGATGTGCTCAAGAATTGATGTAACTGGAATCTAAACACTGATTTTTAAAAATTAATAATAATACTTGTAGCCATTATTAATCAGTAGGGAGAAAAAAAACCTCTATGTTTTATTATAAATATTGAATAAAAACTCTGCTTAAATAAACAGGTTTTTGGTGGGTACACAGCCTGTTCTCTGATCCTATGATATCAGAATAAACCAACTTCTCCCTGCTTTCTGCCTCTCATATATAATTAACTGTGAGGGAAGCCTCCTCTACATTGTCAAGCCAAGAGAAGAATGAGAATGAGGTGAAATCATATGCATGTACTCTCTTAAGCTAAGTAATCATGTCTCTCTCTCTTTTTTAATGTTTATGTTTTTTAATGCATGTTTCTTTCTTTCTTTCTTTTTTCCTTAGAAACTGAAGTTTATTTTCCGCCAACCTTATTTCCATGTTGCTTAAGATCCTGTGTTGCTTCCATGTTGCTTAAGAGTTTAAGACCACTCAGTGGTTGTCCCTACCCATTCAGTGGCCTGAGCAGTGGGAGCTGCAGACCAGTCTTCTGTGGCAGGCTGAGCGCTCCAGTCTTCAGTAGGAAACTGCTGACTTGGCACAGAGGGCACCTGCACACCTTCAGACCAGTGTGCAACCTCAGGCTGAGTAGCAGTGAACTCAGGAGCTGGAGCAGTCCATTCACCCTGAAATTCTTCTTTGGTCACAACTTTTTTCAGCAGCAGCCTGCTCTTCCTTTTCAATCTCCTCGTAATCTCTGTAGAAGTAGAGATCAGGCATAACCTCTCACGGGTGTTCATGGGAGATGGTGCCACGCATGCACAGAACTTCCCGAACCAGCATCCACTACATCAGGCCCACTGAGTGAGCTCCCTTATTGTTGCACGGGATGGCAATGTCCACCTAACACAGAAGAGAGTCTGTGTTACACAGAGCAATGGTGGACAGGTTAACATAAGATGCCTCTGTGAGAGGCTGGTGGTCAGCCCTGGGATCAGTAACCACCAGCAGACGGGGCTCCTGGAAGGCTGCCTGGATCTGATTGGTGAAGGTTTCAGGTGTGAAGCAACCAGCAATAGGAGTGGCTCCAGTGGCAGTAGCAAACTTCAGCACAGCCCAATGGCCAGTATTCCTGGAAGATATGACACTGACATCAACAGGATTTTCAATGGCAACAATGGCACGAGCTGCAAGGAGAAGCTTCTCCCAGGTCCTCTTCAGATTTATAATGTCGATGCCATCACTTTTCCTTTTATAGATGTACTGTTCCATTTGGAAGTCAAGGTTGGTCCACCTAAGTGGCTGCCTGCTGCACGGAATTTGAAGACATCCACCTCCTTCATTTGCAGGACGTCAAGGGCTCCGGACATTGTAAAAGCTTCTCTTTAAGTTATGAGGGAATTGAGAACCCCCCCTGCGGTTAATGCTGAAAGCTATTTATTTTAAAATGCCATTTTATGGTGCCGTATAAAGCAACAGGAACAGTTACAAAATGTTGTCTGAGAAATTCTGAGAGCTCAAAACAAGGATCTGTATATAAACTGAATTTTAAAATGTTCAATTAATAGTGCATGTTGTGTAAGTTGAACGAATATCATTGACTGGAATTTCTGTGTAAGCCTTAATAGAGATGTAACTCACAGAGACCAAAAGTAAAATCTCTTTTCCTTTACAGTGTGGTGAGGTGGTCTGCATTCTTGCAAATGATTTACAAAGTCTGGAAATGCTGTGTGTGATCACTAGGCATAAACTATTTCCTTTACTTACAGAAGGAGCAGCAAGGGGACAGGGAACCCAGTGGACACACTGCTGCAACTTTTTCTAAGATGTACACTCACAAGAATGGCAGGCGATGCCTGGCAGCAAACCACCCTTAATGCTTCTTTTTGGTTATTTAAAATGCAAGTACTTTCTGACATGTCCCCCTCTGGCCTGTGAGCCCCTCCTCTACTCAGCAGGATACAACCCACATTCTTGTGCTTAGTTTGCCCCTTAGAGTTATTTACAGGACACCGACAGATAAGGTACAACTAGAATGAAATTGCATGTTCCTGTGGTTAAGTAAATATACCATGCCAATAATGGAGAAAACTTCCATTTTAAGGTGACTCAGAAGCATTTGCTGTGTGGCGGTGGGGGGTAAGGGAGGGCTGGAGTGTCACATCAGCAGTGAGTGAGGAGGCAGCATGTGCCTTTGCAGTAGTTGCAACAGGGTTCGAAGGTGGACTGCCAGTGGATGGGAGGGAAGGCAGCACCTCCCCTGAACTTGCTGCAGGAGAGTCTTCTGGAACCAATGGGAATGAAAGGAGGAACTTGGAAGGCATGGGAGATGAGGAGAGATGCAGCACCAGGAAAGTTTCAGGGGGCAAGGCAGGGAGAGGTAGCAAACCCAGGTTTACGAGTTCTTAGTAAGCCAATCCTTGGCATGATGTGTGGTATGAGGAGGCTGAGGTTGAGGAGGCTGGGGAGGTTAGGTAGTCCTACTGATAAAGGCAACAGACCTGGTAAAATAGTAGCTGGCTTCATTGGTGGCACAGGAGTGAGGGACTGGTTTACTTATGATGGCAATAATGGTACTGTTGGTACACCTGTGCTGAGAATATTACTGACAGCTGGTGTTGAGCTAACAGAAAGTTCAGAGAGACTCTCTTCAATCCCTGTAGTTCCTGGGGGTGACAAAGATGGTGCATTATAGTTGGACCTCTGTAAACCCATCTTTAAGAGGCATAATAGACATGCTAGTCATTTGTCCTGGAAGAGAATTTTTCTCTTCTTCTTCGAAAGGGCATGTAGATATTCAGTGCAAATAACCATATCCAATGCCACATCCTAGGTTGCCTTCTCCACCCATGCAGAATTTGGTGTACTAATCACTTCTCTACAGTTATCAGTGTCTATGTTGTACACATAAAGTTTCAGTGGCTTTGCTTAGTGTGTTTCAGTAAGGTTGGTTAGACCTTCAGACTCATTCATGACTGTGTCTGCTCCAATGATATAATCACTGTGAAGTCTAAGAACTGCCAGTGGTGTGGGGGAATTTTATTCTACTTCCAACACATGCCAAAGATTTCCATTTACCCCATCAAAACTGCAGAAATGAATGCTCACTGTCAGCAAGCCCTGACCACCCCACAGGTTACTTGGGGTGACTAGGGTCTCTTGCAACTCCAGTGTTTTGCTTCCATTGAGAAGAATTTTAACAGGCTTTTCAACATTTACTTTCAGTATATCCTTAAGAGTGTCATTGTCTTTGTTCCATCTCAAACCATTGATAGAAACAATAAAAACAAAGAAAGGCTCCAGTCCAACTCTGTGTCTTGGGGAATTTTTCTGTACTCACAGGACTGGTAGCCTTTGATGACCCCACCTGGGATCTCAGTTCTCTGCCAGGAGTCCGTGGTGGTGGGTGATCACTGTGGCTGAGCAGATTCCGCACTGCTTCAGCCCGCCCTCACCCCCTCCCACACAGCTAACCAATCATTCTTTCTCTCTCTTTTTAAAACTTTATTTATTTATTTTATTTTTTAAATTTTTATTCGTATTATGGTGATGTGGGATACAAGTAAAAATTAACTACACAAGCAGGTTGCATGCAGGTGAAGTCTGGGCTTCTGACTGTCCCTCACTTACCCTGGTTTGGGACCAGGTAAACTTTGTGTTGTTGCATATTACTCCTTCCCTCTCCTGGCAGTGCCCAGTGACTGCCAATCCCTCTCTGTAGCTAAGTAATCATCTCTTGAAGGAGCTTGTTATGTGGTTGCTAGACTGATGGCCACCATAAGTAGCTGTATGTTACCCTTACAATGCCCATGCTGGACTTCATAACTCATTCTCTGTGGCTCAATAATATGCAACCAATTATCAGTCAATGTTATTTTTGTAAACCAATATGAATTCCTGACAGACAACTTTGTACCAGCCCACTCCTTGTCCCCTTTTTATCTTTAACGACCTGCTTGCAACAAAGACGGAATGAAGCTCAGATCCGAAGTTCTTGAGACCTAGTGTTCCAGGTAGCTGTTCTCATCTTGGCTCAAATAAATTCTCTAAAATTATATTTTGTGCCTCAGCTTCTTCCTTTATACTGACACACTTCTTTCTTTGAATCTTAAGTATCTAATAATCTCATTCGTGATTTTGGCTTGCATTTCCAAACAGACATAAATTTGACAAGTATTTGCATGATACTGTGAAATATATTTTTGGTTTTTGACCTCGCTTCCTGGCATAAAATTTCTAAAATCTTTAGAAACTCCAAAGAGATGTCTTTTTGTATGCTAATAAGTTGACTGATGACTGGCAGTCCCTAGGTAACTTCTGGATAGAAGCTGGTCACTGAAAAGACCAAGACAGGATTAGAGAGTTGATACTTTCAGCCTAACACTCAACCTGTGGGGAAGGTAGAAAGGATTACTATGGTTTGTATACAATTTATTTGACCCCACCACAACTCAAAATTTGATTTCCAGTGTTGGAGATGGAGCGTTGTGGGAGGTGTTTGGATTGTGGGAGCAGATGCCTCATGAACAACTTGGTGCCATTCTTATAGGAGTGAGTGAATTCTCAATTTTAGTTTCTTTGAAAAGTAATTATTAAAAGAAACCTGACACCACCACTAGTCTTCTCTCTCTTGATTTCTTCCTCTTGACTATAATCCCTTCCTCCGTGAATATAAACTTCCTGAGGCCCTTACCAGAAGAAGATGCTGACACCATGCTTCTTGTATGTTTGCAGAACCATGAACCAAATACACTTTTCTTTATTAATTATCTACCCTCAGATATTCCTTTCTAATAACACAGACTACATTAAGACTCAAGGTTATGCTGATAGCCCAGACCAATGATTTAATCAGCCATGCCTGTGTAATGAAGCTTCCATAAAAACTTGGGTGAGGCACCAAAGTATCATTATACCTATAAAAATAATGATACGGATTAAGAACACTCAGTTGTGAGTGAAACTCAATGAAAAGAACAAAGTTCAAAACATTTCCTGTGTAGCTGGTGCAATAATACAGACCTTGAGCAATGTAAGGCCTCCCTCCTCACTCTGTCTTGAAAGGCTCCAAGTAAGTGGATAGATAAGGGATCAGGGAGCTGTCAGCTTAGGCTTGTGCTTCTTGATCCCAAGTGCATAGTACAATCACCTCAGAGTGTTTTCTAAATCACTGATTCATCATCTTACATCTTTCTCTACTCCTAACCTTCAAGAAATTTCTGTTTCATGAGTCTGAAGTGTGACTTTGGCAATGGCACTATTTTAATAAATCTTAAGATGATTCTAATGCGTAGTTGGAATTGAGAACTGCTGATCTAGAAGTAGGGTTAATATATCAAACCAGTTAAGGAACCAAATAGATTTTGATGCCACACTATTTTGCTGTATTACTGATAATATGTACTTATCAGCAGGGACAAAGGGGATTGTTACATGACTGACTGGATGACAAAACTTTAAAGATTTTAGTACCCTCATTAAGCAGGGCTTGAGATTAATTTCATACTTTTTGGTGGTTGTGATGTAGAAGGCTGCAGTTTTTTCCCCCTAACCCCACTCCTCTGCCTAACTACTCATTTCCACCAAAGTGAATAAGATATGCTAAGAACTGGTGTAATTCAAAGGCAGTGGGAACACATCAGAGGCAATCTCTGTTAAGATTATCTATAAGGTTGAGAACGTAAGGAGAATATACTATTTCCATCCAAAAAGGTTGAATAGTACCACACTTGAAGAAATTAAGGATCCTGCTGCCACTGACTAAAAAGGATTGAGACAAAGAACATAGATAAGTTCTTCTCTAGACTTTAGGTGACTGTTCTTGTAAAGTAGCTCTGGTAAGGATTTTCTTTCTGGACAAATTTTCCCTCGTTTTCAACAGATTATATAAAGGAGACCCAATTTTTCTCCCATCATCAGAGACTTTCAGAAGAAAAGGAAAAAATTTCCCATTTCATCTTAATTGTTGTTTAACAACTTAAAATGCTCTATCCTTTTGATTGATTGTAATCTCATTTATCAAATTTATGAGACAGCACACATGACTGTGCTGTCAAAGGTTACTGTGTGTTGAGACTGAGGCAACTGTTACTGAGAGAAAGCTAGAAATAAATGTAAGGCACATACAAGCACTAGTCTTATACGTTCTCAGTGTCCTAAGCTTTCACCTCTTAAATTATTTCCATTATTGTTGGACAGACAAGTGGAACAAGGGGAATTGCCATGTGTGGGGGTAACAATCTCACATAGAAATGACTAGTTCTCTACAATGGGACAAGTGTCTATAAATTAGCAATACAACTCTAAATTAGGATAATATCTTGATAGGCAATGTTCCGGAAATAGTTGTCAGGTTCTAATATAAGAGAAGATAGGAATTCATTTTGATAGTCAAGGCAGGCATTTTTCTGTTTCAAATAGTTAATGTAATTATCCAAGAGAAAGTCATAGATCAAGTGCAAAGCTGCTTCGTGTAAAGAACTACTAGAATTCATTATATGAAGGGACCCCCAAAACTCAGAATTATCTTTGGGAGAGTGAGTCCCTTGTAGTACAGACTTTTCCTGCTAAGTATTGTAGAAAACCATCAGTTGTTATTTGGTTGTTTGGAGAAGGTTGTGTCATGATTTGTGAAAGAAAATTTGCAAGTTGTGGCAAATGGGTGACTCTTTCTTCCATTATGAAAATTCACCTGCCCATACCACACTGAGTGTTCAGTAAATTTTGACGAAAAATGGCGTGATTCCAAGCACCACCCTTCCTTTTTACCCATTCTCTGCAAGAGACTTTTTTTTTGTTTCCACAAATGAAAAAATTCCTGAAAGTGAACGTTTTGCTGATGTAAAAGAGGTGAAACAAAAATGACAGAAGCACTTAAAAGCATCAAAATTGATGAGCTCAAACACTGAGCAGTAGAAAAAGTGTGTCTATGGGTGTATTACATCAAACATATAGTAATTTGAAGGTGACTTAAGTTTAAACATGTAATAATAAATACACATTTTAAAAATAAATAAATTCAGGTTTATTTGGGGAGGATTCCTCCCTCATCGGTATACCATTTTGAGACCATAATAGTGAATAACATTTATCCAGGTAGAAGTCACTTTTCTTACAACAGAGTCTTGTGTAACAGATGACTCCAAAACTTAGTGGCTTAAAGCAACAAATGTGTAGTATCTCACAATTCAGGAATCCTTGAGCAGCTTAGCTGGGTAGTTCTGGGTTACAGTCTCACGTAGGTTACAGTGAGACTGTTGGCTGAGACTGCAGTCACATAAAGGCTTGACTGGGGCTAGAGTATCTGTTTAAGGAAAAGCTCTTTACATGACTGTTGACTGGAGACCTCAGTTCCTCAGCATGTGGGTCTCTCCATTGAGCTGCCTCTGTGTTTTTGGGACATAGCAGCTGGCTTTCCCCAGAACTAGTAAGTAGCAACACAAAGGAGAAGAATGGAGGGGAGAGGAAGGGAGAAAAGACTGCAATGCTTTCTATGACCTAATCTTAGACATGACATGCCATCACTTCCGCTGTTTTCAACTGGTTATATAGACCACTCTTGATATAGTGTAGGAGGAGACTATACAAGAGAGTGATTATCAATAGGGAAAGTGGTCCAGAGTTTTGATATGCAGATTTCAGTCTAGTTAAATGTATAATTAATGGGTGACAACATTTTATTTATTTAATCCTGCCTAGTTACTCTCATATCTTTATTCTGTTTCTCACATAAAATAAAATGGTCGCCTTTTTTTTTTTTTTTTGTGAGGAGAGATAAGTTACGCTCTCCTGACACAGGATTTCTTTCTTTGGGCAAAATGATATTTATCTAATTCAAAATATTAAGAAAGACAATGTTAGTGGTTCTACCTATTATTACAGCCTTGCTTGATTAGAGGTCTAATTAGTGTGCTAATCTTAATCATACTGGACTCAAAGAAGCAGAATGATGTGAATAAAAATATTAGGAGCAATCTCTAAATTTTAGAGGAGAGTTTAGAACTTTCTTTTCCATATTTAAAACAAAAAATCATGAGATTGAAAAAATTGTGGCTGTGAGAAGGTCTAAGTTTTATGAGATGATGAAAAGCAATTTACTTTTCTCTCACCTCTAATCTATGTAATGTGTCATAAAGTAAGCTAAAGAGTTTCTCCCTTTTAATCCATGATGTTAATTGATCCAACAGGTTAGGCTAGAATTTCTACCCTCAAACATACAATTTTGAAATCTTTTTCTTCTTCTTATCATTAAAATATAAGTTGCAGACCTATATCTTTAGAAGCATAGATTTTATGTATAAACTTTAAAAAGTTTTGACAATTGTACACACCCAAGTAATCCACACCTCAATCAAAATATAGAGCATTAATCTTCCCATAGGCAACCAATGATTTAATTTCTACTATCAAAGATAAATTTTCCCTTCTCATGAAATTTCTATAGCAGTAATACACTATTTTTTCCAGTTTTTTGAAATTGACTCAAAGGATACATGTATAGGTTTGTTGCATGGATTTTATTGTATAGTGTTGCGGTCTAGGCTTTGAGTGTACCCATTGGCTGAATAGGGAACCTAGTACTCTCTAGGTAATTTTTCAACCCTCATTTTTTCCATACTTTCTCATTTTGGAGTCTCCAGTTTCTATTATTCCCTTCTTTATGCCCATATGCACCCATTATTTAGCTTCCACTTGTAAGTGAGATCATGTGGTATTTGGTTTTCTATGTCTGAGTTACTTAACTTCAAATAATGGGCCACAACTTCATTAACGTTGTTGCAAAGTACATGATTTTATTCTATTTTATTACTGAATGGGGTCAGAAATGTTATAATTATTAACTGGAGTATAGAATGTTAATAAGAACAAATCTTGTCAAAATATGGACATGGTTGTTTGTATTAGAAAGAAATTTCAAGAATTGGCATATAAGTGAAAATTAGAAAACACATTCTTGGACAACACCTGGGATAAGGAACGAATTATAAGGGAAGTTAGAAAATGCTTGAGAGGAATAAAAATAAAATATAAACTACTAAAACTTTTTGGTATTCAGTGAAAGCAGAGCTCAGAGAAACATCTACAGTTGTGAACATCTACACTAACAAAGAAAAAAAAATCAAAACAATACCCTACCTTACTCCTTAAGAAACTGAGAATGGGCCTGTAATCCCAGCACTTTGGGAGGTCGCAGAGAGTGGATTGCCTGAGTCTGCAGGTTGGAGACCATCCCGTGCAACTTGGGAGACTTCGTTTCTACAGTAAATCAAAAATTAGCCAGGCATGGTAGCATGGTAGTTCTGGCTATTTGGAAGGCTGAGGCAGAAGGATCACCAGAGCCCAGCAGGTTAATGCTGGGGTGACTGTGAGTATGCCACTGCACTCCATACTGGGTGACAGAATGAGACTCCAACTCAAAAAAAAAAAAAAAAAAAAAAGACACTGAGAATGAAAAGATCAAGCTAAGAATAAAATAAGCATAAAGAATAAAATAATATATTAAAGCAGAAACTAATAAAATCAACAATCAACAATAGGAAAACAATGGAAGATACCAATGAAAACAGAAGCTGGTTTCCTGAAAATATCAACAAAAGTGACAAACATTTAGCTAAAATGAGAGAGAAGACTCAAAACACCAAAGTCAGGAAATAAATAGAAGGCTTTGCTAAAGAATTTATAAAAATAAAAAAGATTATATAAATATTATGAACAATTGTATGCTGAAAAATTATACAAACTCAGTGAAATAGACAAATCCTAAAAGCACAAACCATGAAACTTACTCAAGAAAGTCATAGCAATTATGCATATACATATAATAAGGAAAGAATGTGTTTTTGTTAATGAAATAAAAATGAAAGTTTCAACACAGAAAATCCCACTCCAGATGGGTTCACAAATGAATTTTACCAAAAATCACCAAAAGAATTATAAAATATTCATTCCACAATTCCACAATTCTCAAAACCAAAAGAAGGAACAATTTCCTAACTTATATCCATGTCAGTACTACTTTGATACCAAAACTAGAGGAAAATATAGCAAGAAAACTCCAAAACCAATAACCTTTATGAATACAGATGCAAAAAACTTTAACAAAATTATAAAAGACTAAACCTAACAACTTGTTAATAGGTTTAAGAAGGAGAAATTTCAAAATAAATGAAATTATCTTTTTGAGGGTGGGTCTCATAGTACTGGCTTTCCCTGTTAGGTAAATGTTCTAGGAACCCTTTGGTTTTTATCTGGAAGTTTTAACAAGGTTGCATGATTTGCAGGAAAAAACCCTGAATTGTGGCAAATAGGTGATTAGTTCTTCCACCATGACAACACACATACCTTCCACCATGACAGTGTACCGCTGTGCTGAGTGTTCAGCAGTTTTTGACTAAAAATGGCATGACCCTTGTGCTCTACATGCCTATTCACCTGATTTCACCCCAAGTGAGTTTTTTTTCCTGAATGAAAAACGTCCTCAAAGGAAAAAGGTTTGCTGATGTTGAGGAGGTGAAACAAAAAATGGCAGAAGCACTAAAAGGCATCATAATTGACGAGTACAAAAACTGTTCTGAGCAGCAGAAAAAGCATTTTGACTGATGTATTACATCAAATGGAGATAATTTTGGAGGTGACTGAATTTAATCATATAAGAATAGATAATTTTTTATAAATAAATTTTGGATTTTGGGGAATCTCTCCTCATATACACTGTGACCAAATGGCATTTACCCTAGAGATACAGCGTTAGTTCAAAACATTAAAAACGCTTGGTGTAATACACTATCTTAATAAAATTTTTTTAAAAATACAGAATTAATTCAATTGATGTAGTAAAAAAAAGGACAAAAATCAAACATTTTTTCCTGATTAAGAAAACACACAAAAAAGGGCAGAAAAAATGATCTATAAAAGATCATCTATGAATATAACATCATATTTAATATGAAAGTCTTAAAATGTTCTCCTCAATTTCAGGAACAAAAAAGATGTTCGTTTTTACTGCTTCTATTCAACATTTTGTTGTGAATATATAGCCAGAAAATTTAGACAAGAAAAAGAAATAAAAGACATCCAAAGAAAAAGTACAATTTTCATATGCAGATAATATGATCTTATATATAGAACAGCCTAAAGAATATGTACACACACACACACCACACACACACACACACACACACACACACTTAAAACTAATAAGTTCAGCAAAGTTGCAAAATATAAGATAAAGACACAAAAGTTAATCGCATTTCTTCACACTAGCATAGGGCAAACCAAAAGTAAAATTAAGAACAAATTTTATTTTGTACTATCATCAAAATCATAAAATATTTAGGAAAAAATATAATCAAGGGATTGCAAGCTTGTACAACAAAAACTACAAAATATTGTTGAAAGAAATAAATACCTAGATAAATAGAAAGACATTCTGTATATATATTGGAAAGTTTAACATTGTTAAGATAGAAATACTACTTAAAGCAAATCTATAAATTCAGTGCAATACTTGTCAAAATTCCAATCATTTTTGTAAAAGAAATAGACAATCTGATCATAAAATTTGCATACAAGTACAAGAGACCTACCATAGACAAAACACCCTTGGAAATGAAAAACAAAGTAGAAAGATTTATGTTTCCCAATTTCAAAACTTACTATAAAGCTTCTGAAGTGATTAAGACAGTGTGGTCCAGGCAAAAAGTATAAACATACAGGTCAGTGGACTTGAACTTGGAGTCCCAGTGCAAACGTATAAATCAATGGTCAATTGATTTTATACAAAGTGCATAAAAAACGTTTGATGAGGGGAAAAAGTATTTTCAACAATTGTTGTCAGGAAACTGAAGATCTACATGCAAAATATAAAGCTGGACCCCATCTTTCACTGTACTCAGAACTAAATTCAAAATGTATTCAAAATCTAAATCTAGGAGCTACAGCTATAAACTTTTAGAGGAAAATATGGTTTAAATCATCATGATTTTTAATTAAGCAATAGTTTTTTTTAGATGTGATACCAAAAGAACAGAAACCAAAGAAAAAAAGTAGTCAGATTAAAGTTAAACATTGTGTACCCTAAAGACACTATCAAGAAAATGAAGAAACAGTGCACAGAGCATGATAAAATATTTACAAATCATGTATTGTAAGAGGATATCAGCAAGATGGCACAATAGGAGGACCCAGCTATCATTTCCACAGGTAAGACTTCATTTATGGGGCACTGGAGCTCAGCTGTGAGGTTCTAGCACCCAGTGGTGCAAAATGTTTGAGAATAAATGCATTAAAGAGGATAAAATCAGTTTCTGTTCACCCATATGAACTCTCATCCAAGGAAAATAGAGCTCATTGCTGTGAGAGACCCCCTCTGCTTGCGATTCTTGCCAAAGAAGAAAAAACAAGGAAAGAAAAGGAACTTCTAAATTCATGTTATGAAGTCAGTATTATTATTATTATTATTTTTAAATTGTGAAGTTGTGGGGTACAGTTAAGGGTTAGGTACACAATTGCGTTTCATTCAGGCACCCTGTTGATATGGGGTGTTTCCCCATTCCCAGACAGATATTTGCTACTGTTAATCCCATCTCCCTCCCCCCACCATAGTTTCCCAGTGCGGTCAGTCATTTTTGTATAGTATTGCATTGGATGTTTAAGGTCCATTATATGAGTGAGAACATGTGATACTTGGATCTTTGTTTCTGTGAGAGGTCACTCAGTATTATAGACTCTAGTTCCATCCAGGTTGCTGCGAAATTCATGATTTTGTTCTTTTTTATGGCTGCGTAGTATTCCATCGTGTATATGTACCACATTTTTTAATCCAGTCCTCTTTTAATGGGCAGTATGGCTGTTTCCAGGTTCTTGCTATTGTGAACAATGTTGCGATAAACATGCGTGTGCAGGTATCTTTTTTATAGAGTGATTTGTGTTCTTCAGGATATATTCCCAGTAGGGAGTTTGCAGGGTCATATGGGAGGTTGGTATTTAGAGCTTTTAAGAATCGCCACACTGCTTTCCACAGAGGTTGCACTAGTTTACACTCCCACCAACAGTGTAGAAGTGTTCCCTTTTCACCACATCCTCTCCAGCAGCTGTTATTTTTTGAGTTGTTGATAATTGCCATTCTGACTGGAGTTAGGTGGTATCTCAGTGTGGTTTTGATTTGCATCTCCCTGATGATTAGTGAGGTTGAACAGTTCTTCATGTGTTTGTTGGCTGCTCGGATGTCTTCCTTTGTGAAGTGTCTGTTCATATCTTTTGCCCATTCTATAATGGGGTTGTTTGTTTTTTTCTTTTCAGCGCATTTGAGTTACTTGTAGATCCAGGATGTTAAGCCTTTGTCGGACCTGGAGTTGGCAAATACTTTTTCCCAGTCTGTAGGCTGTCTCCCTGCTCTCTTGATGGTTTCTTTGGCTTTGCAGAAGCTTGTCAGTTTAATAAAGTCCTACTTATCTATTTTCTCTCTTATGAGTTGTGGGTTTTGGGTTTTGTTCAGGAATTGGATGCCAGTTCCAATTTCCATGAGGGTTTTTCCTTCATTTTCTAAGGTTCTTATGGTTTGAGGTTTTACATTTAGGTCTCTTATCCATTTGGAATTTACCTTTGTGCATGGGGATAGATAGGGGTCCTGTTTCAATCTTCTGCATGTGGTCAGCCAGTTTTCCCAGCACCATTTACTGAATAGCTTCTCCTCTCCCCAGTGGTAGGTGGTGGAGGCTTTGTCAAAGATGAGTTGGTTGAGAAATTGAGTTTTTGCTTCTGGGATCTCAATTCTATTCCATTGATCTATATGCCTGTTCCTATACCAATACCAAGCTGTTTTGATGATTGTAGCCTTATAGTAAAGTTTGAAGTCTAGTAGTGTGATACCACCTGCTTTGTTTTTTTTGCTGAGGATTGTTCTGGCTATTCTTGGATGTTTGTGTTTCCATATGAATTCCTGCATTGTTTTTTCTAGGTCTGAGAATGTTACTGGTAATTTGATGGGTATTGCATTGAATTTGTAGATTGCCTTAGGTAAGATGGACATCTTCACAATGTTGATTCTTCTGATCCATGAGCATGGGATATTTTTCCATTTGTTTGTGTCAACCTTGATTTCTTTGAGCAGTGTTTTGTAGTTTTCCTTGTAAAGGTCTTTCACGTCTCTGGTTAGGAAGATGCCAAGGTATTTCAATTTTTTTGTGGCTATTGTGAATGGAATTGTGTTTTTTATTTGGGTTTCTGTTTGTTTATTATTGGTGTGGAGAAATGCGATTGTCTTTTGTACATTTATTTTGTATCCTGAGACTTTGCCAAAGGTCTTTATCAGTGTAAGGAGGTTTTTGACAGATTCTCTTGGGTTTTCAAGGTATACAATCATGTCGTCTGCAAAGAGAGATAACTTGACTTCCTCTTTTCCTATTTGGATAGCCCTGATTGCCTTCTCTTCTCTGATTGCTCGAGCCAGGACTTCCAATACTATGTTGAACAGGAGGGGTGAGAGTGAGCATCCTTGTCTTGTTCCAGTTTTCAGGGGAAATGGTTCTAATTTTTGTCCATTTAGGGGTATGCTCGCTGTGGGTTTCTCATAGATGGCTTTTACTATTTTGAAGTATGTTCCCCATATGCCTAGATGTTCAAGGGTTTTTATCAAGAAGGGGTGCTGGATTTTATCAAAAGCTTTTTCTGCATCTAATGATATGATCATGTGGTTTTTGTTCTGACATCTGTTGATGTATTTAATTACCTTTATGGTTTTACGAATGTTGAACCAGGCTTGCATCCCAGGAATGAGGCCTACTTGGTCATGATGGATGATTTTTGAGATGTATTGCTGAATCCGGTTTGCTAGGATCTTGTTGAGAATTTTAGCATCTATGTCCATCAAAGATATTGGCCTATAGTTCTCTTTCTTTGCTGGATCTTTACCTTGCTTGGGTATCAATGTGATGCTGGCTTCGTAAAATGATTTGGGGAGAGTTCCATCTTTTTCAATTGCCTGGAATACCTTCAGTAGGATTGGTATCAGCTCCTCCTTAAATGTCTTGTAGAATTCTGCTGGAAAGCCATCTGGTCCAGGGCTTTTTTGTGTAGGAAGTTTTCTTATTACGTAGTCGATTTCCTTGATTGTTATTGGTTTATTTAGGGTGTCAATTTCTTCTTGTTCCAACTTAGGTAGGTTGTGTGATGTCAGAAAGTCCTCCATTTCCTTAAGATTTTCAAGTTTGTTTCCATACAAGTGTACGTAGTAGTCTCTAATGATCTTTTCTATTTCTTCAGGGTCAGATGTGACTTCATTTTTTGTGTTTCTGATTGTGCTTATTTGGTTTTTTTCTCATTTTTTCTTGGTCAGTCTAGCTAGGGGACCATCGATCTTGTTTATTCTTTCGAAGAACCAGCTTTTTGTTTCATTGATTTTTTTGTATTAACTTTTTGTCTTCTATGTCCTGGATTTGGGCTTTTATTTTGGTGATCTGGATTCTTCTGCTGAAATTAGGGTTTTTGTGGTCTTGTTTTTCCAGCTTCTTTAGTTAAGTTGTTAAGTTGTTAAGTTAACTTGTTAAGTTGTTAATTTCTGTTCCTTCCATTTTCCTCATGTGTGTTTGTAGGGATATACATTCCCTTCTTATTACAGCTTTTAAGGCATCCCAGAGATTTTGGTAAGATGTTTCTTCATTTTCATTTGTTTCCAGGTATCTTTTGATCTCTGTTTTGATGTCATCATTGACCCAGGAGTTATTTAGCATCATGCTGTTTAGTGTCCATGTCTTTGTGGGTTTTGGGGGGACTTTGTTGGTGTCAATGTTTATTTTTATTCCACTGTGGTCCGAGAAGGTGCATGGTAGAATTTCAGTCCTTTTAAATTTGCTTATACTTGATTTGCGTCCAATTATGTGATCAATCTTAGAATATGTTCCATGTGGTGATGAGTAGAATGTGTATTCTGTGGTCTTTGGATGGAGTGTTCTATAGGTATCAATTAAGTCCATTTGATCCAGAGTCTCATTGAGGTTCCAGATCTCCTTGCTGATTTTTTGTCCTGATGATCTGTCTGAGGTTGTGAGTGGTGTATTAAAGTCCCCAGTTATTATGGTGTTAGAGTCAATGTCTTTCTTTAGTTTTCCTAGAAGTTGCTTTATGAATGTTGTCGCATCTATGTTGGGTGCATATATGTTTAGGATAGATATTTCTTGTTGATGGAGTGAACCTTTTATCATTATGTAGTGGCCCTCTGTATCTTTTTAAATTTTTGATAGCTTAAATGGTATTTTGTCTGAAATTAGGATCACGACTCCTCCTTTCTTTTGTGTTCCATTCGCCTGAAAATTTGTTTCCCATCCTCTTACTTTCAGTCTGTGTATGTCCTTTCTAGTGAGATGGGTCTCTTGAAGGCAGTATATTGTTGCCTGGTGATATTTTATCCATTTTGTCATTCTATGTCTTTTCAGTGGTGCATTTAGTCCATTCACATTCAGACTAATTATTGAAATGTGTGAGTTGGTCCCTATCATGGAGTTCTTATTGAGTTGTTGTTCTTCCACTTTGTTTTTCCTTTTTTTGTCTTTCTTTTGGTTTTGGGGTTGGTTCGTGTACATTTTATTCTTTTCCCTGTACTCTTGTGAAGAACGTTGTTCTTTTTTCCTTTTCTTCTGTGTTTAGTACTTTCTTAAGTGTTTCATGTAGAGATGGTTTGGTGGCAGCATAAGTTCTTAGGGATTGGATATCTGGGAAAGATTTTAATTCTCCCTCACTGATGAAGCTTAGCTTGGCTGGGTAGGTTATTCTTGGTTGAAATTGTTTATCTTTTAGGACTTTGAAGATAAGGCTCCAAGCTCTCCTAGCCTGCAGGGTTTCTTCAGATAAATCTGCTGCTATTCTGATTGGTCTTCCATGGTAGGTGATCTGGCCTTTTTCTCTTGCTGCCTTTAGGATTTTTTCTTTTGTGCCTACTTTATTTAGGCGAATTATTATGTGTCTAGGAGTTGGTCTTCTCATTTGTTGTCTTGCGGGGGTTCTCTGAATCTCTTGTGTTTGAATTTTTGTATCACCGATTAGATAAGGGAAGTTTTCTTGAATGATCTCATGGAAAGTTTGTTCCAATGTGGTCTCTGTTTCTCTTTCTGCCTCAGGGAGTCAAATTATTCTTAGATTAGGCCTCTCGAGGTAGTCACTCATCTCTTGAAGGTTTTGTTCTGTCTTTTTGAGCTTATTTTCTGTATTTTTAAGAGTTTGGGTTATTTCTATATTTTGGTCCTCAAGCTCTGAGATTCTTTCTTCTGCTTGGGTAATTCTGCTTTCCATGCTTATCAATTTGTTATTTATTTCATTCACAGTATTCTTTATTACTGTTATCTCAGATATCAGCTCCTTCCTAGTTTCTTCTTGTGTCTCCTCAATTCTTTTTAATCTCTCCATTATTGTTTTGATATCTACATTTGTAGTTTGAGACCTTTCATTCTGGGGACTTTTCATTGTTTGCATTCCAAAGTCGGTTTTCTCAGTGTCTGCTCTCCCAGGAGTCTGGGAGAGACCCATACTGTTCTTTTGGTTTTTCTTCATTTCTGTAGATTTTTCTCCCTCTCCCCCTTTCCCTCCCCCTCTTCAATTCTGTTTTTGAGTGAAGGTGGGGTTGCTTTTATTTCTCTTCTGCAATTACCTGTTCTTCCTTATGAGGGTCTTCTGGCTTTGTTCACTTTTCCCTCTGCTTTACAGTCTGTCTATTCAGCAGTATGCAGTCTTGGTCCATTCAGAGAATCTCACCAGTTCACCTATGCCGTCGCCATCTTGCCCCGTCTCCACCAGTATTATTTTGATATCAAAGTCAGACAAAGACAATATAAGAATAAAACGTTAGGAGAAAAAGATGGTGGCTGAGTCAGTCAGACTATGTATGTCTCAGTGTGAGTGAGTGAGTGTATGGAAAATTTTGTGTACATGTCAGTAAGTGGGTATGTGAGTGAATGACTGAGTGAGGGCTTGGGAGCAAGTGACCAGGGCTCTCTTGGTGAAATGGCTGGTGTGCATCTATTTGCCTTGGAACCTAGTGATTCCCAGGAAGCAGAAGCTAAACACCATTTTTTCTTTTTCATTTTTTTTAAGCACCAGTACCCTTCCTGGGAAGAAGATTCTGGGAGAGACTATGTGGGGGCTCATGAGAAATTAAAAAAAAATTTTTTTTCATCTATTTGCTTGTTAGTTTTTCTAATTTTTAAATATTTTTCCTTTGTGCAAGAAAGTGTGTGTGAGTGTTCAATCTGCATCCCTCTTCTTTTTTCTTTTTTTCTCATTCTTCTTTTGTTTTCTGCTTTCTATTTATGTGCATATGTGAATGATTGAGTTTTCATCTTTCAGTTTTTTTATTGGTTTGTTTTTGTTCTTTTGTTCTCTTTTTTCAGTTTAATGTATGTGTGAACATATGTGTGAGGGTTCAATCTGAATGTCTATTTTTTCTTTTCTTTTTCTTCTCTTTCCCCCCTCCTTTTCTTCTCCATTAATTTTGAGTTAGGTGTGTGTGTGTGTGTGTGTGTGTGTGTGTGTGTGTTTGTGTGTGTATGTGTATGTGTGTGTGTGTTTGGTTTTCCTGGGGGGGGTTGTTTTGTTTTGTTTTGCATTGTTGTTGTTCCAGTTTGTTTTGGTGTGTGTGTGTGTGTGTGTGTGCGTGTGTGTGTGTGTGTTTCTCTCTGTGTGTGTTCAGTTGTTTTTTGCTTTAGTTTCTGCTTTCATTTCTCTGTATTTTTATTCATTTGTTATTTTTTAATTTTTGTCCACCTTATTTCAATCTCCTCTTCTCTGTTCTCCTCATTACTGTTACTATATCTTGGACTTGGGGTACACACATGTACTCATTGTGTCATCATATAGAGTGGTGAAGGGAGTGGGTCTCAGGGAATCCATACCACAATCAGTGAACATTTTGATTTGCAAGTAGTTTCTGAATCCTAGCTCCCCATCCTCCACCTTTTCAGACTCTCAAAACAAGAGTCAGCAAAGTTTCCCACCCACAATCCTACTTCAAAGTAGTACAAATCTAGATCCCTGATCAGGGAAAAATAGAGGACTCAGGAAACACCACAAGAGAAAGCCTCTCCCACTGCCACTGAATAACAGGACCAAGGAGAAAATAAAGAGATCTGTCACAAATGAGGAAAAAGGAATGGAAGACCACAGGTTATTTCTAGTGTAACAAAGAGAAAATGCCTGAAAAAAATCAAACCTCAGAGCCAAAACAATGGAAGTCACCAACTACTGGAAACAGAATACAAGAAGGATTAGGGAATGAATGGAAAGAGTGAATAAGACTCAAGAAAGACAAGATGCAACACTGAAATAAATTGAACAGAGATTTTGGCAATAACATTTTCATCCAGGAAATAAATTACAAAATGACAAGCTTGAAAAGTAGAACTAATCAAGCAGAAGAAACTATCTCAGACCTTGAGGATCAGAACATGAACTCAACCTGATCTGTAAAAAACGTAGAAAAAAAAATCAGAAAGAAAGAACATAGCCTCCAAGTGATGTATAATTATATCAGGAAGCTGAACCTATGCCTGACCATTGTCCCAGCAAAAGACAGGGAAATGGAGAATACCTTGGAGCAAGTATTCTAGAGAGTTATCTAAGAAAACTTTCCCCATCTAACCAGAGATGTGACCATCCAAACACAAGAGATACAGAGAACTCCACAAGACACCAAATGAGAATTCCAACCTCTAGACACATAGTAAATCACCTACACAAAGTAGTCACAAAAGAAAAAAATCCTGAAGGCAGCAAGAGAGAAAAGTCAGACTACTTACCAAGTAAAACCAATCAGAATAACAAAAGACCTATCAGCAGAAAGACTACAAGTTAGAAGGGACTGGAGTCCAATATTCAAGATCCTCTAAGGGAAACAATTTCAACCAAGAATTTCCTACCCAGCCAAGCTCAGCTTCAACAGCAATGGAGAATTCAAATCATTCCTAGACATCTAATCCCTAGGAGATTATGTAGTATCCAGGCCAGCTCTACAGGAGAAACTTAGAAAGGTATTAAGCACAGAAGAAAGAAACAAAAGAATAAATCCTGCACTTCCCAAGAGAACTGCAGAACACAGTATCAACAGAGAATATACTGCAACAGCAAAATTGAAAACACACACATACATCAACCCAAAAGGTAAAAGAAAATAAATATATAAAGAAAGAAGAAACTTTATAAGAACCTCACGACTGGGATAAATGATCACATTTCAATAACCAGCCTGAATGTGAATGGACTAAATGCACCATTGAATAGACACAGAATGGCAAACTGGATATTAAAAAAATGATCTAGTTATTTGCTGCATCTTGGAACCTCATCTCACCACAAAGGACACACACAGACTCAAAGTTAGGGGATGGAAAATGAGTTTCCAGGCAAATAGATCACAAAAGAAGACAGAAGTCATGATCTTAATATCAGACAAAACAACCTTTAAGGTATCAAAGAATGAAAAAGATATGAAAGGACACCACATAATGATAAAGATTCAATCCATCAACAAGAATTATCCATCCTAAACATATATGCACCCAACACAGAAACACCAGCATTTATAAAGCAACTACTAAGTAAACTAAAAAATATGTATATATATAGACACTAACATTATTATAGCTGAGTACATATCATACCGACAACCCAAGATAGGTAATCGAAGCAAAAATATCAACAAAGAGATCCAGAACCTCAACTTGACACTCGAACTGATGGACTTAATAAATATCTACAGGATATTCCATGGAACAATCACAGAATATCTATTCTACTCACCACCACATGGAATGTACTCCAAGATCAATCACACCCTTGGCCATAAATCAAGCATAAACAAATTCTATAAGATTGAAATACTGTCATGCACCTTCTCAGAACTGGGATAAAAATAAATATCAACACCAATAAAATTACCCCAAACCCCACAAAGACATGGATGCTAAACAGCATGACGCTGAACAACTACTGGGCCAACACTGAAATCAAAATAGAAATTGAAAGATTGCAGAAAACAAATGAAAATGGAGAAACATCTTCCCAAAACCACTGGAATGCCTGGAAGCAGTTATATGAGGGAAATTTATATCTCTGTGAGCATTCATCCAGAAAATAGAAAAATCACAAGTTAACAGCCTAACAAATTACCCAAGGGAGATGTAAAGACAAGCCCACCAAAACCCTAACTTCAGGAGAGGACTCCAGATCACCAAAATAAAAGTCAAAATACAGGACACAGAAGACAAAAATATCATAGAAAAAAATCAACAAAACAAAAACCTGAGTCTTTAAAAAAATAATCAGACTGATGGGCCCTGCAAAGAATGACCAAGAAAAAGAGAGAAAAGGCCCAAATAAACACAATGAGAAATGCAAAATATCATATCTGACCTTGAAAACTTAAAAAAGATCATCAAAGATTACTATGCACATCTGTATGGAAGCAAACTTGATAACTTAAATGAAATGGAGGACTTTAGCATATCACACAACCTCCCAAGGTTGAAACAAGATTATATTGAGACACTAAATTGACCAATAACAAACCAAGAAATTCACTGTGTCATAAGATAAAAAAAATCCTTGGACAGGACAGCCTTCCAGCTGAATTCTACAAAATGTACAAGGAGCCAATACCAATCTTATTGAATACCAGGCAATTGAGAAAGATGGAACTTTCCCCAAATCATTGTACAAAGTTAACATCATATGGATACTCAAACCTGGTAGAGATCCAACAAAAAAGAGAACTACAGGCCAATATCCATTATGAACATAGATGCAAAAATTCTCAACAAGATTCTAGCAAATCAGATCCAACAACACATCCCCAAAATCATCCACCATGACCAAGTAGGCTTCATCCCCAGATTGCAGGACTGGCTCAACATCCACAAGACCATAAATGTAATTAAATATATCAACAAATGTAGAAAAAAGAACCACATGATTATATCATTAGTAGCAGAAAATGCTTTTGATAAAATCCAACATCCCTTCCTGATGAAAATCCTCAAACACCCAGGCATAGAATGAACATTCCTCTAAATAGTAAGTGCCATCTATGATAAACCCACAGCCAGCATATGACTAAATGAACAGAAATTGAAAACATTTTCCCTGAAACTGGAACGAGACTGCCCACTCTCAACCCTCTTGTTCAACATTGTGTTGGAAGTCCTAGCTAGAGCAATTAGTTAAGAGAAGGAAATCAGGGGTATCCAAATAGGAAAAGAGGAAGTTAAGTTATCCTTCTTTGCTGATGATATGGTCCTATACCTTGAAAATCCAAGAGAATCTCTCCAAAACCTGTGTGCACTGATAAAGGACTTTGGCAAAATCTTGGCACAAAATAAATGTGCAAAGGACAATCACATTCTTATATAAGTAGGCAGAAAACCAAGCAAAAAGCACAAACCCATTCACAATAGCCACAAAAAAGAGAAATACATCAGCATCTTCCTAACCAGAGAAGTGAAAGACCTTTACAATGAAAACTACAAAAACTGCTCAAATAAATCCAAAAAGACACAGATAAATGGAAAAATATTCCATGCTTATAGATTGGAAAAACCAACATTGTTAAGCTGTCCATCCTACCAAAGGCAATCTACAGTTTCAATGCAATACCTTTTAAATTATCAATATCATTCTTCTCAGACCTGAAAATGACAATACAGAAATTCATATGGAAACATAAACAACCACGAATAGTCAAAACAATCCTCAGCTAAACAAAAACAAAAACAAAAAACAAAGCAGGAGCTATCACTCTTCCAGACTTCACACTTTACTATAAGACACAATAATCAAAACAGCCTGGTATTGGTACAAAAACAGGCATAGGGACCAAGGGAACAGGATAGAGATGCTGGAATCAAAACATTAATTTCTCAACCAATTCACCTTTGACAAATCCTCCACTAACAACCACTGTGGAGAGGAGAATGCATTCAGTAAATGATGCTGGGAAAACTGGCTGAACAAATGGGAAGATTGAAACAGGACCCCTACCTATCACCACACACAAAAATCAACTATAAATGGATCAAAGATCTAAACTTAAAACCGCAAACTATAAGAACCTTAGAAAACACAGCAGACACCCTTATGGAAATTGCAACTGGCAACCAATTCCTGATCAAAACCACAAGTGCCCATTCTATAAGAGATAAGATAGACAAGTGGGACCTCATCAAACTGAAAAATTTTTGCAAAACAAAATAAACCATCAAGAGAGGGAGGAGACGGTCCACAGAATGGGAAAAAAATGTTTGTCAACTTTATATCTGACAAAGGCCTAATATTTGGATTCACAAGGATCTCAAACATGCTGAAAGGGAAAAAACAAAAAACCCCATTAAAAAGTGGACGAAAGACATGAATAGGCACTGTTGGGAGCCGGCCATGGAGGCCCACTGAGCATTAGGGATCAGGAAGGGCCGTAGACCCCGAGACTGCTAGGACATGTTCGGGAGCTGTTGACCCATTCCCTCCCTCCTTTTCCATTTGGCACAAACTACCAAGAAAAGCTTCAGCTGGCTCTAACAGAAAACTCTGAGGCCAGAACAAACACAGCTAACCTAGGAGTTTATTGTTCCCATTCCCTATGGCTTTGGTCTTTTACTTTATCGCAATTTAAGTTTGGCTTTGAGTCACATTGAGGAGCCTTAGTGCAGGTCACAGGTTCTCTTGATGTGACTTTTAGAAATTTATGGATATAGGTTTTAAGAAAATAGTTTATATAGATTAAGAAAAATTAAGTAAACATTTTATTATAGAAGTGTGGTTAATTTAGTTTGATTTAGGGGGGCTAGTGAAATTTGAATTAGGCCAGCTGGTACTAGGAGAGTGTAACCATAGCAACAATTGTTTTAATAAAAACTAGTTTCAATTAGTACATAATAGTGGAAGTTAATAATTCACTATGGTGGTTTCGGGTTTAGACATTGAGTGATGTTAATTCAAGATGATGTAGTTGTAATACAATTAAGGGCACATAAGAAACTGATTTGGGGAACATTAAGTTAGCATAAGATACAAAAAGACAATTTGTGGTTGTTCTTCCTCATGTTCTTCCTTACGTATGAAAGAACATTTGCTTGAGAGTGGGAGGTGTCTGGGCACCCAGACCTGTTCATGTGAAAGACACATGCTACCTTTGTTTCCTGTGATGATGACTTTGCAGAGTTTGGGGATAAAAGCCCTGAGATTACACTCATTAAACGGCTTCTGGTCACTTGAGCAGGAGTCCAGTCTCTTTCTTTCTCTCCTCTTCTCTTTCTTTTTATCTTTCCAGAATAATCGCCGATGCTGCCCCACCTTCCAAGGGACCCCCCCAAATCTCTCTGCGGGGCTGGCCCCCTGCAGGCACTTCTCTAAAGAAGATATACGGGCAACCAACAGACACATGAAAAAGTGCTCAGCCTCACTTCTCATCAGAGAAATGCAAATCAAAACCACATTGAGATACCACCTAACCCCAGTAAGAATGCCATCATTAATAAAACAAACAACAACAGTTGCTGGCAAGGATGCAGAGAAAAAAGAATGCTTCTACACTGCTGGTGGGAATGCAAACTAGCACAACCTCTTTTGAAAACAGTGTGACGATTTCTGGAAGAACTAGAAATTGAACTTCCTCATAATCTAGCAATTCCCCTACTGGGTCTATACCTGGAGGAACTCAAATCATTCTACAAAAAAGATAACTGCACATGCATGTTTGTTGATGCACTATTCACAATAGCAAAAACATGGAACCAACCATGCCACCCATCAAAACTGGACTGGATTAAAAATGTGGTACATATACACAATGGAATATTATTCAGTCAAAAGGAGAAATATATGGACTTCAGAGTAACTTGTATTGATTTAGAGTCTATCATACTCATCATATTCAGTGATCGATTACAGAAACAGAAAATTTAATACCACATGTTCTCACTCATATACAGACCTTGGACAATTATCATAACACTATAAGAAAGGGATTGGCAGTAGTGGGAAACTGCTGGGGGTGAGGAGGTGGACGTGGGATTGGCAGTAGTAAGAAGCTGCCAGAGGAGGGAGGGTGTACACCTCATCAACAAGTGTACCTGTATAATGAACATTTGTATACCTAAATCTAAATTGTACCCTACACTTTTACAATAAAAACATATTCAAAAAATCCATGGATACATAAAAAAACCCTCTTTTCCAAAAAAGGAGAATAAAACACTACACATCAATATCCAAGTGAATATAGATACAAAAATCCTCAACAAAATACTAATAAACCTAATTCAATGGCATAGTAAAAGACTCATACATCATGGCATCATTTAATTTATCTCTGAGATAAAGGTTAATGATTTCTCAACATGAACAAATCACTAAAAGTGATATATCACATTAATGGAATGAAGGACTAAATTATATGAGAATCTCAATAGATACAGAAAAAACATTTAGTAAAATTCCACATACTTTGATGTTAAAAACTGTAAATGTATTAGTTATACAAGAAGCATACTATGAAATAATAAAGTCTGTATATGATAAAGCCATAGCCAACATCAATCTCAATGGTAAAAAGCGAAAAGGTCCATCTCTAATGTGAGGAATAAGACCAGAATGTACCATCTTGCAACTTAGAGTTAACATAAGGTCCCAGCCAGAGCAATTATGCAAGAAAAAGAAAAAATAGCATCAAATCAGAAAGGAGTGATAAAATTGTGTCTGTTTTCAGGTTACTTTATCTCATTTATAGAAAATGCTAAGAACTCTATGAAAAAAATGTTAGAACTAATTAATTCAGTAAAGTTGTAGGATAAAAAAATAACATACAAAGGTTGGCAGCACTTCTACACAATAATAACAAACTATTCAATTAAGGAAGAAATTTTATTTCAATAGCATCAAAAAGGATAAAATATTTAGAAGTGCATTTAACCAAGCAGGTGAAAGATCTGAACACTTAAACTGTAAGACATTGATGAAAGAAACTAAAAATACAAGTAGATGGAAAGGTATCTATTATAGTGAATTGGAATAATTACTATTGCTTAAGTGTCCACACTGTCAAAAAGCTCAGTAGAGCCAATGAAATCCCTATAAAAATTCAGTGGTGCTTTTTATGGAACTATAAAAAGAAATTTTAAAAGTTATATGAAACCATAAAAGATTCCAGATAGCAAAAGCAATCTTTAGCAAGAACAAAGTTTTAAACATCACCTTCTGATTTCAAATTATATATTATAAATCTACTGTAATTAAAACAATGTGATATTGGCATAAAAAGAGATGTATAGAAAAAGTAGAATAGAATAGTCAGAAGTAAACACACACATGTATATGATTAGCTAGACTTTTATCTGTGTACCAAGAATACACAATGGTGAAAAGATAATCTCTTTAATAAGTGTTGTTGGGGAAACTGAATATGCATATGCAAAGGAATGAAATTGAGTCTTTATCTTACCATACAAACAAAAATCAACTTGAACTGATTTAAAGACTTAAACGCAAGACTTAAAACCATAAAACTCTTAGAAGAAAACGTAGGGAAAATTCCTTGGCATTGGAATTGGCAATGATTATTTTGATATGGCACAGACAGAAAAACAAATATAAACATGTGGGAAGGCATCAGACTAAAAACTTCTGTGCAAGAAACAAAACAATGAAAATAACTGAACAGACTAGGAGAAAATATTGGAAATCATATATCTTATAAGATAATGATTGATACTTCATCTATATAAGGAATTTACACAATTCAATAGTAAAAAAATAATTGAAAAGTAGACAGAAGACCTGAATAGACATCTTTCCAAGAAGACATGCAAATAGCTGATATATTAAAAAAATGGTCAACATCAAAAATCATTAGGGGAATACATATTAAAACCTAATTTCACACCTATTGGGGGGATTATCATTTTTAAAACCCTAAAAGATTAAAAAATGTTAGTGAGAATATGGAGAAGATGTTTGTCAATCAAAAATATATAAGGACACTTCTTTCTACTAAACAATACTTTAGTATAAAAAACTCCCCCAAAATTTGAGAAATAGATGTTTCTCCAACAAAGAAGAAAAACAAGTGGCCAATACAAACATGAAAGAATTCTAAACATCATTAGTTATTGGGGAAATGCAAATCAAAAATACATTGCAATACTACTTAACACACTCTTGAATGTCTATGTCCACCCTCTTATCCTTCTTAAAAAAAAAAGTAAATTAACAAGGAGAATATCTGAGGAGAAAAGAACTCTTACATATTGCTAATGGGAATGTACATCACCTATGCAAAACTGGAATTTTCTTTAAATGTTGACTATAGAATTATCATATGATTCTGCAATTCCTCTTCAAGTGCAAGAAAATTGAAAGAATATATTCATTAAAAATGTATACACAAATGCTCATAGCATTTTTTAAATTGTTCCCAAAGTGTGAGTAATGCAAATGTGCAACAGTGGATAAGTAGAGAAACAAAATTTGGTAAATTCATAAAATAGCATATTATTCCACCATAAAAACAAATGAAATGTGCTAAAATATGTATGAACATTATACCATGTGAAAAAAGTCAGTTACAAAAAGTTATGATTCCATTTATATCCCATATTTAGAATAGATAAGTGAATAAAGACAGAAAGTAAGTTAGTATTTGCCAAGAAATAAAGGGAGGAAGGAATTGGCAGTAATCATTAATTGAATTTCTATTTGGTATAATGGATTGCTTTGGGACAAGAGTTTAGTGACAGTTGCACAAATTGTGAATGCACCAAATTCATGAAATCAAAAGAGTAGTTATTCTTTTCAAGTGAGAAGAGGGGAAGTAATTGGTAGGAGAGACATAGGGGTCAGAAGAAAATTCCTTCAACATGCATAGAATTTGAAATTTGATATATTTTCTCTTCATTTTGGCCCTTTCTCTAAATTTCCTTTTCTTTGATTGTCACTGAAGACATAGACACTCTAGTTGTTATTTTTGTATATGCCAGAATTTTCATGTTCTTATTTTAAAATTGCATATATTTATATTCAACTGAATTACACAGAAAAAAAATCAACGTTTCTATAAAAATATTACCCCCCAAATCAAATTTATGAATTAGATATATTTATATTTCACAAACATAATGTAGCATAGATATTGTGTACAGGCACTTGGGATAGAGCAATACGGAAAGAAGACACACATTTTTACCCTTAAGCAGCTTGCATTCTTGTGGAGAGAAACTGACAATAAGCATTCAAATAACTTAAATAAGGAGTATATTAGATGGTGATAAGTACTGAGAAAAAGTAGAATAGTAAATGTGTACAAGGCTTGAAAGAGGGTGGCAACATTGGACAACCCTCCCTGTAAATGTGAGTTAAGACCTGAGATGGTGAATAAGAGAGCTGTGTGAAAAGCTGGATGAAGAGCACTTAAGACAGAGGAATGAGTCACAAAGTAAAAACTGCTTGGAATAGTCAAGAAAAGGAAGGAGACTGTTTTGGCTAGAGTAGGTTATCACCTATGGGCAATTAGATTGAGCTGAGGTCAGAGATGGAGTCCCAAGGACTCCACTGAAGAGCCCCATAGGCCAGTATAAGGATTAGGGAATAAACTTGATAGCAGAATTTTGGTCCAATATGATAGGCAGAGTTTAAATGGTCACCAAATTTGGGGAAAATAGAGGCCAGTATCAATTTTGAACATCAGAAGAGCAGTCGTGGAGCAAGGAGATGAATCAGTAGTAAAGTTTTGGGAAAAAGGAGTGAAACTCAGTCATTGTCTACTCTGTCACAACCCCGGTCTAATGTTATAGCTATATATAAATTATCAAGTGAACAGACAAATTCTCCCTCTTCCAGCACTAGCCAGTCTCACTGATCATGATCTGGATCAAAGGGGGAAAAAAGACTGAAATTTGTCTACCATTTATTAATTGATCTTTCTGTCTACACGTGATTATTTGTGCATGTATTCAAATGAGCAAATAAACCCCTGCAAATAAAATATTGTTTTATGATCCTATGAGATCCAGAGTCCAGAGTCTCTTTTCCTGCTCCTGGGTTAATTTCATGCTCTGCCTGGCTACAGAGTTCAGGAAAAACAAACCTGGTTCATGGGACTGAGGTTTCTTTCTGGTCTGGGAAGGTTGCTCTGAGTAGTCCTCTTCTGCGCACAGTAAGAACAAGAAGACATTTCAGGGTTCTGTCAACACAGATTAGAACAGAGTTGGGAATTTCTTGTGGGCCAGAAGTGACAGAAGTGATATAAACTATTTCCTGAGCGGTGACTCAGCCAGTGGCTCAGATAATAATACAATCTGCAAAAAGCAAGTATCTAGAAGGTGAGTTTTCTTTTCCTTGCTGTGCTAATTGTGTATGTGGGTGTACAATACTCTATATGTCTAATGTCTCTGAGAAAATAATTTGAACCACAAAGGTAGAGAACCATGGAGCATAAGACCTCTGAGTTGGATCCATGACTTTTAGGCTTGGTAAATCCATCGTCTCGTTTCTTCTCATTCCCTTATGTGATATCTACAAGGAATATTTTAGCTTACTAACATCTTTTCTATCATATGTTAGTTTTTCTTCCTCCTCATTCTTTTTTCCTCTCTTTTTCCAGTGTGCCATAATTTTATAATGCTATCACTCTTCCCACATTTCTTTTCTTCATTTTGTGTGTGTTGCTCATGAATGATATACTCCCTGCATATTCTGGATCTTGTTTTTTCTGCTCCAAACTTACCATTCAAATTTCTTGAGTGTTCTCATTTCAGTTCGTTCTTTTCTGTATGTCAAAAAAAGTGACTTAATTCAAAAATAAAACCAGAAATTGTCACTTGAGAAGTGTGATATTCACATTCTAAAAGAAATAAAAAATCACTTTGTAGTATTGAAAATCAACGCTTCCACACTGACTACTTTGCATAATAATTAAATAACACCTGTGAAAAATGCATGACGTGGTGAATACTGTGCTTGTCGATACAATGTAATCTGCACTAGTTGTATCAGTAGAGCAACTTATCTCTGTTATATTTATGTCTCCAATAAATTGCTATTGCATTCCCAAATATTTCAAATTTCATCTTACTTCATTTGAAATACTTTTTAAGACTTAAATCAATTTTAGTTTTACCCAATGAGAGGACACAGTAAAGAAGATTTTTAAAAAGACAAGAAAAAATTTAGAAGCAGCAGATAATTATAGGAGCCAAGAGATAGACTGCTATAAGAAAGAAGGAATTAGAAAATATTGCATTATATATACTCCCAAAAAGCCAATTACATTAATAGCCAAAATATTTTCAAGACTTCACTTGTTTCCTTTACTGGTAAACTATTTATGGTTGTATTGGGGGGAAATTGCAAATGTTCATTGGTTAAAAGTTATATGTAATGAAATGTTACGTATTTCATTTTTCAAAAAAATTTTCACACAGACACTCCCACATATTGATATCCCTCCATGAGTATATATATTAATTGAGTAAACTCATTGTCTTTCTTTGTTCGTCATTTGTTTATTTGTTAGTTAGAGTTGGAATCTCACTGTGTCATCCAGGCAGGAATGCAGTGGCAGGACCATGGCTTACTGCAGTCTTGGTATTCTGGGTTCTGGTGATCCTTCTGCTTAAGCCTCTTGAGTAGCTGGGCCTACAGGTGCACACCACCATGTCTGGCTAATTTTTTTTTGAAGAGCTAAGGTCTCCTATATTGTCTAGACTGGTCTCAAACTCCTAGGCATCAACAATTCCCCCATCTCAGCCTCTCAAAGTGTCAGGATTACAGGTGTGAGCCACGCACCTTCCCTATTATTTACAGGGAATATATAGAATTCTGTTAGGTTGTTCTGTTATCTGCCTTTAAGCATGCCATTAAATTGCAGATTAACCACTATAAGTTGCAGTTTAAGTGGAAACTCCTTAGTTACATAATTAAATGAATTTTAAAACATCAAAATGTCTTTAGTATATACACTGAAACCTTGAAAATAATGTAGTTCAAACAAAAAAAAATATGTAGTGCACATTTTGTGTGGTAATGGAGGTCTTGTTTTAACTTTTGACATCTCAGAAAGTATCGAAATGAATTGACTGTACATATGATTCAAACAATATTAGATACAGTCAAAATTATTTTTACACTATATACATTTTAAACAAGTGCCATTTTGTTATGTAATTTTAGGTTAATTTCATTAAACAGTTTCAAATATGCAGTAAAAGCTACTTTCCAAAATTATACTGTGTTTGATAATAGTGATTGAGGGTGTTTCTTCTAAATCAGGAAGATTATAATTTTACTACTAAGCTAAAAATCATCCTGCCGGTAGGGTAGGTCAGGATTTACAGATTTTATTCTATTTTCCTTATAATTGGATCTTATTTGATTTTTAAGTTTTGTTTGGCAAATAACAATTACATATATTTATGGGATACAATATGATGCTTCCATACATTCCATGTATACACTATGGAATGATCAAACAATCTAATTAGCATAGTTATCACCTCAAGAATTTATCATTTCTGTGTGGTGAGAACATGTAACATTTTCTCCTTTAGCTGGTTTGAAATATACAATAAATACATTATTAATAATTATAGTACCATGCTGTGCTATAAAACAACAGAACATATATCTACTGTATAACTGATACTTTACCTTTTGAGCATTGTTTCCGCTTTTTCTGTCTACCCATATCCAGCCTCTAGAAACCACCATTCTATTTTCTCCTTCTATAATTCTATTTTTAGAATAGAATTATGCTATTATGTATATCATGGTGAATAAAACTTACCATTAACACTACTAGATCAAAATATATTTAAATATTTAAAAAATATATTTCAAATAGTAACAGATAATGAACAATACAATGAATAATATTCAATTTTTACAAAATTTGTAAATTTATTGAACCAAGACTTACTCTGCTTTGGTCCTTAGTTCTTCTTTGATGAAATATTTTAAAATTATTTTTATTATTGATTAAATATTATTTGTGCTCTGTTATGATTTTATATTCCCTCATGATTCAGTATTAGTTGGCTGTATGTTTCTAGGAATTTATTTCTTCTAGGTTATCCAATTTGTTGGCTATCCAATTTGTTGGCATAAAACTGTTCTTGGTGGTCTCTTGTTATCCTTCATATTTCTACAGTATGTTATAATATTTCCTTTATATTTTCTGATTGTATTTGAGTCTCCTCTTCCTCTCTTTCTCTTTTAGTTCATTTACGCTGAAAGAGATTCTTAATAAATTAGAACTTACTACTGCCATTTTGTTAATTTTGCACTGTCTTATAGTTCCTTTGATCCTTTTTTCCAATCTTCCTTTGTGATTTGTTGTATTTTCTTTTTCAGTGATATGCATTGATTGCTTTCTCTTTATGTTTTATGCATCTAATAGAGATTTTATTCTTTGTGGTTGCCATACAAATTGCATATGACATTTTATAATTATAATATCCTAATTTAAGTTGATAACACTTTAACTTCAATGCGATACAAAAACTCTATACTTTAATTTCTCACACAAATGGTTATAATATTAATTTTGCAATTTATATCTCTATATATTATGTATCTGTCAACTACTTGTAGCTATTCTTGTTTTAAATACATTTGTCTTTTAACTTTCATAAGAGTTATTACACACCACCACTTTTACAGTATTTAGAGTATTCTGAGTTTGATTTTACACACACACACACACACACACACACACACACACACACACACACGCACACACACACACACACACACATCAGTCATGCCAAAAAATGTGTACACATTTTGAAAGACATTATATGTGTACTACTTTTTGAAGTTGAATTATGGTAGCAGTGTGTCAAATGTGACTTGTATTCATCTTTTGTTATCTATATTTATTATTACAATGTTAATACAATTTTCTTTCTTTCTTACAATATGTATACGTTTTTTGGCATTATCTTTGTTTTTACCATTGAGTTTTATGCTTTTCTATGTTATTATGTTGTTACTTATTGCCGTTTGTTTAGACTCAAAGAACTCCCATTAGCATTTCTTGTAAAGCTGGTCTCATGGTGATTAACTCTCAAATTTTTGTTTGTCTTGAAGTGTCTTGATCTCTTCTTCATTTCTGCCCCTTCTTTCTCTTCTGCTGGTTCTCTCATAATTCATATATTTATATGTGTGATGGTGTTCCATAAGTGTTTTATGTTTTAAAATTCTTTAATTTTTTTTGTTCTTCTAATTAGCTAATTTCAAATGACCTGTCTTAGAGTTTACTAATTGTTTCTTCTGCCTTATCAAATCTGCTATTGAAACTCTCTATTGAGCTTGTCATGCATTGCATTTTTTATCTCCAGGATTCAGTTTGGTTACTTTTATGGTTGCTATTTCATTATCAAACATCACAGGCTGTTCATGAATTCTTCTGCTAATTTTATTTCGTTTCCTATCTGTAATTTCTCACATCTTTTTGAGGTTTCTAAAGATAATTATATTGTATTTTTTCCAAACAATCTGCATATCTTCATTCCTCTGGTGTCAGTTATTGGATTTTTCTTAATTTTCTTTGGTAATGTCATTTTTGCCTGATACTTTGTTTTCTGTGTTCCTTGCATTGGTTTATTTGCATTTGTAACACAAACTCCCTCCTTCAGTCTTTACACACTGAGCTTCCGCAAGTTGAAGTCCTATCCTATTAGGCCTTTGGGCATGAGATTGCCTTCAAGATTGTAGATGAGTGGGGTTGAATTCTGGTCATGTGGCTGATACTGGGTCTTCAGTGTAGTCAGCAGTTGGCATGCCTGTTACCAGGGGCTCTAGCAGGCATGAATTCCATCTGGTTCCTGCATAGACTGGGCTTTCTCAAGGACCTTGATCTGTGAGTCTGGTACTGAAGTAAAACTCTGATTCAGGTTTTGCATATGGCAGACCTGTTGCTAGGTGGACATGGCTTCCTCCTGGTCTCTGGGTGGGTTAATGTTGACTCTCTGGGTTAGTTCCTGCGCTGCCTGTACTTTCCCAGTCTGCAGCTAAGAGGGGCTAAAATCAAGACACAGAGTTGTTTCAGGGTCCAAGACTGACATCTTTAAGCCACCCTCTAGGTAACTTTACACTTCTATCCATTAAGGAAATTTCTCACTCTTTTTTCTATTTCTATTCTTTTCCAAAACACTCTTGTTTCTTGCTTTGCTTCTCTTTCTTTCTTTCCTTTTCTTTCTTCTATTTTATTTTTATTTTTGTTTAGTCAAGGTTTTACTCTGTGGCCCAGGCTGAAGTGTAGCAAAATCACAGCTCACTGCTGCCTCACTGGAAGTAGAGTGACCTTCCTGGTTCAGCCTCCTGAGTAGCTGGGAATACAAGTGCATGCCACTTGCCAGCTAATTTTTTCTTTTAGTTAGAGTCTCACTCTGTCACCCAGATTGGAGTGCAGTGGCACACTCATGACCACCCCAGCGTCGATCTGCTGGACTCCCACAATCTTTCCGCCGCAGCCTTCCAAGTAGCTGGAACTACAGGTGTATGCTACCCTGCCTGGCTACTTTTTAAAAAATTTTATTGTAGAGACGAGGTCTTGCCAAATTGCTAGGGTTGGTCTGGAACATGCAGACTCAGGCAATCCACTCACCTTGGCCTCCCAAAGTGCTGGGATTACAGGCTGAGCCACCAAACCCAGCCTAATTTTTTTTCAATTTTTTTTTTTTTTTTGTAAGATGAGTGTTTGCTATGTTGCCCGGGCTGGTCTTGAAATCCTGGTCTCAAGCCATCCTCCCATCTCAGCCTCCCAAAGTTCTGGATTACAGATGTGATTCAGCCTCTTCCTTATTTTTTATTTTCTATGTAATATAAGCTACATTTATCTTCCAAATAATAATGATATCATAATTATAAGTGTGGTACAATAAAGAGGATTAGATGAAAGAGAACTTGTTTTTTACATCTAGAGTACTTAGGCAAATTTTCTCTTAATATTGGTTGTCTATCATTCTTCTGAGTGGAGTGCCTATTGTTGTGCAGATGATCCATATCCTACCCCAACTGCCCCTTTGTTGTAATAAATAAGGACATATTTTATTAACAATATATCTGTGACATTTTGTTACTCTTAAAGTTTTGATGTACAGATTTTCTCCAAGAAGTCTCAGGTCATTTGATTGAGACCTTACCTTAATGTGATCTATTACTCCCTTTAATGTGATTTAGTTAATATAAACCTACTGATATTGTGCCTTCATCTTGAATGACCTGATTCTTTTTTTTTACATTTCAGATTTTTAAATTTCATTTCCTAATTTTTCAAAACAAGTTTACTATCTTCATTTGTTATTCAATTTCCACTTAGTGCATTTTTTATTTTCCCTATTGTTTCAATAATGTAAATAAACCTTTCTATGCAGTAAATTTTACTAACCATATAGCTCAATAATTTGGCATTTTCAAAGTGACTGATATATGTAACTTCTGTCAAAGATATGCTCAGATCAGTTAATAGAGAACCTCTTCACTGCCATTGAATACTTCATTCTTCATTTCTCTTTCTTCATAGTATTTACTTATGATGATGAGTCACATTTATGGATGAGTTATAATGGAACCTTACATAATACAAGGTTAGGTATTCATAGGTTGATAAAATTCTTGTGAGTAGTGTGACCCAGCAGACTAACCCTGTATTTTTTCTAGAGGCAGCAGTTCAGTATTTTCTAATATGATGTTTATGACTACTTTATACAACATACTTGCTGCAATTATAATAATTAACCCTATATATTTAGTGGCACCAAATAACTTATTAAAGCTCAAATACCAAAAAAAAAGAAAAATTTGTCTAAATAATGTTTAAAGGGATGAAGAATAATATTTAATGGTAGCCAAAGAAATTTCTCAGTTTTTTTTTTCACAGTTTGGTAAATTCACCATTTTAATTTATTTTCATACATGGAAAAAAGAGCTTTCAGGCACAGTGCTTGCAGTGTGTGTGTGTGTGTGTGTGTGTGTGTGTGTGTGCGCGCGCGCGCGCGCGCAAGCATGTGTGTGTGCTGACACCCAATGTGTTCTTTGTTTGTGCATTTGTATAAATAAATATAATATTTTATATTTCATGTTTTAGGTATATTTTAGCTTTTTTAAGTATATTTAGCTTCTTCAGTATAGGGAAAGACTTTATGCATCCAGCAAATGGCAAAGAACATATTAAAGTTAATGATGAAATAATAAAAGTCTAGATAATAAATAAAGCAAGAACATTTACACAGTAACCCCCAAGCCTAATATTTCTAAAATATTTCTTTATTATTATTTTATCTTATTTTATTATAAAGATATGGGGTACAAGTCAGGACATTTACTTCTTTTTCCTACCTTTATTTTATGAAGAATTTTAATGAAAACATAAGTGAATTTTTACCACTCTTTCTGCAAGAGAGATATATATTCAGATACTGGTTGTTTTTGCTTTACATTTACATTTTTTGATAAATATGAATTTTCTTAATTTTTTAATAATGTTTGCATGATCTTTTCATTTTATTTTAAGATGAACTTCAGAAAAAAAAGATATATTTTCTCTGATTCCTTTCCTACCATACTAATTTTTTTTTTTTTTTTTTTGAGTTGGAGTCTCACTCTGTCACTCAGACTGGAGTTCGGTGGCCGGTCCTGGCCACCACAGCCTCCACCTGCTGGGCTCCAGTGATCCTTCCAGTCAGCCTCCCAAGTAGCCGGGACTACAGGCGCGTGCTACCACGCCCGGCTAATTTTTTGATTTATCGTAGAGATGAGGTCTCGCCAAGATGCCTAGGCGGGTCTTGAATCCACAGGCTCAGGCAATCCACTCCCCTCGGCCTCCCAAAGCGCGGGATTACAGGCTGAGCCACTGAGTCCGGCCTACTAATTTTAAACGATTTTTTTTGTTTTTGTGTCTTTTATATTTTCTGATTTGATTTTTTTAATGTGCATTTCATATGTTAGCTCTCCCTTCTCCTGCATGTCTACTCTTTTCATCCACTTTTTTTTTTTTGAGTTGGAGTCTCACTCTGTCACCCAGACTGGAGTGCAGTGGCAGCTCCCGGCCACCGCGGCCTTGACCTGCTGGGCTCCGGCGATCCTTCCACCTCAGCCTTCCGAATAGCCGGAATTACAGGCGTGTGCTACCAAGACCGGCTGATTTTTTGGATTTATTGTAGAGATGAGGTCTTGCTGCCCAGGCGGGTCTCGAACCCACGGGCTCAGGCAATTCACTCACCTCAGCCTCCCAAAGGCGCGGGATTACAGGCTGAGCCACCGAGCCCGGTTTGTTGTTGTTGTTGTTATGGACTTTACCTTTACTAAGGTTTTTTTTCTTTCCCGTTTCCACAATTTTTCCATTCATTTCAATTCAATCTTATTTTTAATTCCATATCCTTGATTTCTTACAAACATTGGCTTCTACTTCCAGCTGCTTACCATAGTTTCTTTTTGAAGTTGGAGAGAGAAATGAAATTAGGTGAATAAGCATATGGTTGCCATTTAATATACATTAGCTGGAAAGCTTCTTTTAAATTTACATATTCTGGTGTCAGTGCTCATTGCTATGCAATAATACTTCCCCAAACTTTGCAAGAAAAGAAAAGACTCCAGACTTGCCAATATGAGTTCCTGCTCCATCCTTTGCTCTTCAAAGTCAGTGTATATTATGCTATTTCACTGGCCAAGTGTGAGCTGAGGTTCACTCTGTCACTGCCCTCAACTGTATTAGACAAGTATACCCGGGTATATAAAGAATTTGTATGATTTTTTAATGTTCTATATTTTGGGGGTTTGTTTCTTTTTTGCTTTTTTTTTGTTGTTGGCACATCGTCTCACTTTATCATCCAGGTGAGAGGGCAGTGATACAATCACAGTTCACTGCAGCCTCCAACTCCTAGGGATAAGCAAGCCTCCTGCCTCAGACTTACAAGTCATTGGGACTACAGGCATGCTGGGTTAATTTAAAAATACATATATTTGTGGATATGGGGTTTCACAATGTTTCCTAGTTTTGTTTCTAACTTTTGACCTCAAGCGATCCTCACATTGTGTTCTCCTACAAGTACTGGGATTGCATGTGTGAACCACTGTGTCCAGTCTGTATTTTTTAATAATAGCAATTATGCCTTATTCTTTTGTGTTTTATTCATAAATTGTAATCTGAAAATATTGTTTATTTTAAAAGTGTTTATGTGAAGTTTGTTTTTTAGGAAATTTTTATTGATTGTTTCTCAATTCTGAGCTTGAATGCAAATGTTACATTTGAATGGTTTTTTCATTTATATTTCTTGAATTTTTCAAATATTTCTTACATAATATTGATCATTGAAATTTTAATATTTTCTTTATCTAATTACTTTTTCAACTATATATTTGTATTCAGAGAGAATAAAATTTATGAATATTTCTCTTTAAAGTATGAAGCAGATGTCAAAGGACTATAGCTACAGATGGGTGCCTTTGCTATATGCCTCTTCATCAGTTTTGAAGCGCTCATCTCTTGTATATGTGTATTTGCATTTTATTTTGAAAAGTATAGAAGGTGCAATGAAAGATCAATGAATAACTTTGCTTATACCAGAGAAACCTCTATTCCAAATCCTCTTATGATTTCATTTACTATTTTAATATCTTTTGCCCTGAGAGGGTGGGGATGTCAAACAACAAGACTTTTGAGAAGAACTTTTGAATCTAATGCTTGCTATATTTACAAATGTGGTTCAGTTTGAGCCAGATTTAAAAAAAAAGCAGAATTTTCTTAACTTTTTGTCCTCCTCCCTTCCTGACATAGTGCCCTGATTTTCAGTGAATTGATTCTCTTTATTTCTTTTTCCAGATAAGGTTGAACAAGAAAAAGTTCCCTTAATGTATTTTAGTCTGAACCTGCTCATTGTTTCATTTTTTTTTTAAATCATACTTCTAGCCGGGCTCGGTGGCTTAGCTTGTAATCTCGCGCCTTTGGGAGGCTGAGGTGAATGGATTGCCTGAGCCCACGGGTTCGAGACCCGCCTGGGCAGGCGAGACCTCATCTCTACAATAAATCAAAAAATCAGCCGGGCGTGGTAGCGCGCCCCTGTAATTCTGGCTACTCTGAAGGCTGAGGCGGAAGGATCACCGGAACCCAGCAGGTCGAGGCTGCGGTGGCCGGGAGCTGCCACTGCACTCCAGTCTGGGCGACAGAGTGAGACTCCAACTCAAAAAAAAAAAACAAAAAAACAGGCTTCTACCTTAAACTTTCAGTGAACCTCTTTCTCAACTTCAACATACCTGCATTTCTACATGATTTTAAGTTGGATTTATCTTCCTAGTTGAAGTCTGCCATTATTTTTACTTTAACTTCTTCCAGTTGTTATTACTCTGATTCATACTGTCTTTTGAATCTATGTAGAGAGTTCATTTGTGTGAAATAAATTTTATTATTAATATACCTCAAAACTTCTGATATGACTTCACTAACATTTAGTACTTCATTTCCAATGCTTTCATGTGATTTAGCCAAAAGCTTTATTAGTTATCAGTTACAATTAATTTCCTCATTCCTTTTAATACGCTTGTCTTGTATATTTGTATAAGCTGGCATTTTATTCTGAAAAAGGTTGGAGATCCAATACAGGACCAATAACTGACATTGCCTATGTGGCGAAATACTATTCTTTTTTCTCTCACGGCTTCATTTGTGTCTGAATTTCCTTTTCCACCAAGTGGTGTATGAGAGCAAGACAGTTCCTCTCATCGGTGAGATATTGTTGTACCAGATGGTTCCAATTCTCAGATATATGGGTGAGCATAAAACTCATATGAATCTATGAAAGCATTTCAAAAGTTTTTATTGTCTTTTTTTGTGTGTGTATTGTCTTTTCCTGATATTTTCCCCTCATTGTGAGTTGGTTCTTTCTTCCTTTTGGTTTACTGATAAATGTGAAGCAATAAAAGGGAAGACTCATTAAAGTATTTCAGTGTGTACCTAATTATTGTTTCCTCTGTTTCTTATGCTTTTGCTTCAGCATTTTTTTTTTTTTTTTTGAGTTGGAGTTTCACTCTGTCACCCAGACTGGAGTGCAGTGGCCGCTCCCGGCCACCGCAGCCTCGACCTGCTGGGCTCCGGTGATCCTTCCGCCTCAGCCTTCCAAGTAGCTGGGGCTGCAAGCGCGTGCTACCATGCCCGGCTAATTTTTTTTTATTTATTGTAGAGATAAGGTCTCACCGAGTTGCCCAGGCAGGTCTCAAACCCGCGGGCTCAGGCAATTCACTCACCTCGGCCTCCCAAAGCGCGGGATTACAGGTTGAGCCACCGAGCCTGGCCTGTCTTCAGCTCTTTATGATCATCATCCTCATGCCAATATATAGACATTTTCAGATGATATTCTATTGCTACCTATCTATTCAACTGAAATCTTGCTGTGTTCATTTGTTATTACTTTCTCCTATTATTACTTCTATTTTTCCTGTCATCTCAATCTATGCAGAGAGACTCTTTCTAACAGGCAAAATTTGGGACTCGTGTACTACTGCAGCTTTGGTATTTTCAAGCTGTTTGTTGTGTTGGTTCTGTGCAAGATATGCTTAGGTCATTTAATTTAGACCCCCCAGTTGGGCTCGGTGGCTCAGCCTGTAATCCTGCGCCTTGGGAAGGTGAGGTGAGTGGATTGCCTGAGCCCGCGGGTTCGAGACCCGCCTGGGCAAGTTGGCGAGACCTCATCTCTACAGTAAGTCAAAATATCAGCCGGGCATGGTAGCGCATGCCTGTAATTCCGGCTACTTGGAAGGCTGAGGCGGAAGGATCTCCGGAGCCCAGCAGGTCGAGGCTGCGGTGACCGGGCGCGACCACTGCACTCCAGTCTGGGCGACAGAGTAAGACTCCAACTCAAAAAAAAAAAAAAAAAAAATTTAGAACCCCCTTCACTGCCATTTACTAGAAACTAACTTAAGCTGTATATTCTGTAGGACCAGTGGTTGAATATCCTCTACTTCATTGTTTGTGACTACTATCTATAGAGATCACAATAATGAGGATTGACCATACATATTTAGTATCATACAAATAACTTCTTAAAGCTAACAAGCTAAATAGTATCAAAATGAATAAAAGCCTAAATAATATCAAAATGAATTAAGACCATTTTCATAACACAACCACCAGAACTAATAGTTATAAAATATCTTCCTGAATTAAGTTACATACTCATTACCCCCTTTTCCTTTCTGAACACTATTTTCTGGGCAAAAGGCAGCTTTTATCGAGCACTGTTAGTGCATGTGTGGGTGGAGAGGGAGCATTGTTGACTGTGTGTGTGTGTGTGTGTGTGTGTGTGTGTGTGTGTGTGTGTGTGTATTTAACTGCCTCTCAGTAGATTTAACATTACATTCAAATTTTACAATAAATTTGAAGTTTTGTAAAGTTTCCATAATATGTGCAATAATCTCTCAATTTTGCATTTCAGATAGTCTGGTACAAAAACATGGTAAATTTTCTCTAGCAACACTTTATTGCTAACCCCCTTAAATGACCACTTTCTCGGTGTTTTTAAAATACCCTGTCTTGTTATCCATAGGCCATCTGTTGGCTCACCTGTCTCCCAGATGTCTACTCTTTCCTATCCAGATTTTGAATGTAAACTCCTCCTATATTAAGTTCTCTTCATTTCTGTTATCCTAACTTCCATTCTTTTCCATTTTTTTCTTTTCTTGCATTCTCTTCCCTGGTAATATTGGCTTCTTCTTTTCCCCCAGAGGTTAACATAGTTTTACCATAATTTTTGTGAGGTGAGAGGAATTGGGCTGATAAACACTGGTTTCCATTTTATATATATTTCCTAAGAAGGTTCATTAACTTTAGACATCTATTACATATAATAAATTAAAGGGGCCCTTACTATGCAATGATTAGTTTCCCAAACCTTATGAAATAAGAGAAGACTCAAAACATGCTGATGAAGTTTCTCACTCCACTGTCCTGACAAGCATTACATAAATTCAGATGTCAATCTTTGGTTAATATTGAGCTTGAGAGTCACTTTTTCACTGCCATTATCACATTTACTAAATATTTTTAGGTACGCTAGGATTTAAATATCATTTTCTAACTGTATTTTGTTACAGTGTTATTTTTGGCTTAATTATTGAGATACTTATTGAGTTTGCAAAACACAGTTTTTAAATATTGTAGAAGGATTTTATATCTTCAGCAAAGGGCATTGAGAAGATGTCTCTCATTATTGAAAATGTCTGTGTTTGATATGAGAAGCTATCATCCTAGGATTTTCTAAAATATTTTTTGCATAAAATTCTAATACAATTATTAAAAGTTTAATATTCTCATTTTCTAATAATATTTTTCAAATTTTTTTAGATATGGGATGTAATTTTGAAATTTATCTCCCATTTATGCCAAGAACTTTATATGATCACTGCTAAAGAGAGATAACATTTTGAACATCCTTTTTCTGTGTACTTTAAAAAAAAATTTCAAGTAACTTTCTCATATGCTCATGCTTTTTATTCTGAAACAAAGGATAGGACAAAAGATGGGCCAAGACCAATATATTTTATTCTATAGAAATTCTTTTTTTATGTTTTCTCATGGCATGATTTCCTTTCTTAACTCCCCTTGCCTTAAGCAGTGTACAGAAGTCCAACCATGATGTTTTATTGGATCTGATAGCTGAATTGTCTCTGGGAAACATATTCTTCCAATTCTCAGAAATACTGCTTAATTTGAACCAGAGTTAAATACAAAAAAGTTATACATTTTTGTCATCCTTATTACTGACACTGATCATCCAGTTTTAATAAATTTGTTTTTATTTTTTATATCTATATTTCAGATGATTGTTCATAAAATAGTTATGTTCCAATAATGTAATCACTCAGTACCTAGTCATTGTTCATCTATTTCTTGTATCTTTGCTTTCAAAGCTCAATGATCATTTTCCTCAATTCTAACACACACACTTATTTTTACATTATTCTTTTCCTATTACAATATTATCTTTTTTGTATGCCCCTGTGTTGTGATAAATGAGGACACATATTTTATTAACAATATACCTGTGACATTTTGTTACTTTTAAAGTTTTGATATACAGATTTTCTCTAAGAAGTCTCAAGTCATTTGATTGATATCATACCTTAATGTGATCTATTACTCCCTTTAATGTGATTTAGTTAATATAAACCTCCTGATATTGTGCCTTCATCTTGAATGAACTGATTCTTTTATTTTTCAGATTTTTAAATTTCATTTTCTAATTTTTCAAAACAAATTTACCATCTTCATTTGTTGTTCACTTTCCACTTAGTGCATTTTTTAATTTTCCTTATTGTTTCAATAATGTAAATAGACCTTTCTATCCAGTAAATTTTACTAACCGTATAGCTCAATAATTTGACATTTTCAAAGTGACTGATAAATATAACTTTTGTCAAAGATATGCTGATTTAATAGAGAACTTCTTCACTGCCATTGAATACTTCATTCTTCATTTCTCTTTTTTCATAGTATTTACTTATGAGTCACATTTATGGATGAGTTATAATGGAATCTTACATAATGCAAGGTTAAGTATTCATAGGTTGATAAAATTCTTGTGAGTAGTGTGACCCAGCAGACTAACCCTGTATTTTTTCTAGATTCAGCATTTCGGTATTTTCTAATATGATGTTTATTACTACTGTATAAAACATACTTATTGCAATTATAATAATTAACCCTATACATTTAGTGGCACCAAATAACTTATTAAAGCTTAAAGACCAAAAAAAAAAAGCATTCTAAATAATGTGTAAATAAATAGAGAATAATATTAAATGGTAACCACAGAAATTTCTCATTTTTTTTCACAGTTTGGTAAATTCACCATTTTAATTTCTTTTCATATCTGGAACAAAGAGCTTTCAGCCACAGTGCTTGTAATGTGTGTGTGTGTGTGTGTGTGTGTGTGTGTGTGTGTGTATGTGAGCGTGTGTGTGTGTTGGCACCCAATGTGTTCCTTGTGTGTGCATTTGTGGTTTATCTGCCATTCTTCAACTACCTTTTACCATATTACCCAATTGTTCACATGGACACATGTATGGTATAAGATTATTCCTGATTGTTTTTCTTTCTCACCATACTAAGTTTTTCCCCCACATTTTATTGACACAACTATTATTTTGACGACTAGTTTAATTTTAAAAATAAATTTTCAATGTTTTATTTTATTTCTTTTCCTCCATATTTCCATTGATCTTTCCATTTTATTCTTAGAAAAACTTCCAAAAAATCAGTAAATATTCTGAAAATTTATTATTTCAAAAATCCTTTAAAATTATTGCTTTTTTCATGTCTTAATGCTTCCATGCCTTTTATCTCTGAGTCATTCTTTTTTTCCATTCTCTTGGATGTTTAATCTTCTCACTTCAATTTATTGGTTTTGCACTTATGCCATATTAGCTTCTATCCCATTCAGTGTCCCTACTTCCATAGATTTCCATTCCTTCTTTTGTCATTCTATATCACTTTTTCACTGGCTTCTTCTGTTTTCCAGAGACTTGCCATAGTTTCACTAAGAAGTTGGTGAGATGAAGAGCACTAGACTGATAGGTACATGATTCCCTTGTTATAAATATTTCTGAAAAATTTCCAAACATAGACCATCTGTCACTACTCTTGTCATAGTTTCACTAGACATTGGTGAGATAAAAGACTTAGGTTGCTAGGTTCATGGTTTTAATACTAAGTATATTTCAGAAAAAAATAATCCAACGGCATGCCCTCTGTTATGTTACTTCCACTTCAAGTACCCATTACTATGTCCATGATATTCTCCAAACCTTAAGAGGTTAGAGAAGCTTGCATTTTGCTAAAGGAAGTTTTCTAGGCATCATCTCTTCAAAAGATGTGGAAATTCTGATATTATTCATTGCTTAAGTGTGAATTTGATGTTCATTATTCAACTATTTTTGAAAATGTTATCCAAGTGTTCCCTAGGATGCAAATATGATACAATATTATTCCAGGCTGTTTTTTGTTCTTTCCAATCATAGTTTACTTTTTTCTTTCACATTTTATGGGCACAACTATCATTTTGACAACCTGCACTTCCTTTCATGTTTTCAGAAGGATTTTATATCTTAAATGAAGTTCAATGATAATCTATATCTTAATTCTGAATTTTATTTACGAGAGGAGCATGAGAAGTATTTACCCTAGGATGTTACTAAAAGACTGTTTCTTGCAACATTTATATGGTCATTAAAAGTTTAACACCAACAACTCCCTTGGGTCCCCTCCCACTGTGGGAGCTTTTCTGACTTCTCAATGAAACTTGCTTTCTAAAAACAAAAGCAACAACAACAACAAAATTTAACGTGTCTTCTTTTTTTTAAATTTTACATTTAGGGAGTACACATGCACATTCTTTTCATGAACATATTGCACAGTGGTGGGGATTGAATCTCAAATAGCCCATCCTCAGTGCAACATTGTGCCCGGTAATAGTTTCTGAATCCTAACCAGCCTCTCTCTCTCTGCACATTGATGTTCCTAGTGTCTATTATTTCCATCTGTGACCATTTAACTACCACATATGAGTGAGAACACGTGGTGTTTGGTTTTCTGTTTCTGTATATTCATCGCAGCACAATTCACAATTGCAAAGATGCAGAATTAACCTAAATGCCTATCAACTGATTAATGGGTAATGAAAATGTGGTATATATACACCTTGCTAACTTCTCTTCATTTCTGTTTTCCCACATTTCATTCTTTCCACTTTTTTTCAGTCCATACCTGCTATTCTCTGTAATATCAGCTTTTTCTGTATTCCTGGTACTTGCCTAGTTTTATTCTGAATTTCCTAAGATGAGGAATTTAGGCTGAATGGCATATGTATCCCATTCTATTTTTTTAAAAAAACGTTTATTGATTTAGGACCTCTGTCATGTTCCAGTTTCAAGGGGCCATTACAATTGATATTTCCTCAAACTTTGTGAAATGTAAAAAGACTCCACACATGCTGAAATAAGTTTCTCTCTCTGTTGTCTGGACAGATAGTGTATCCATTCCGATGCTATTCTTTGATCGTTTGTGGTATTTTGACTTATTCTTCTATAGCCTTTTATTATATTTACCAAATGTTTTCAGGTATAAAAATTGTATTTTTTTTCTGACTTTATGTCTTTCCAGCCATAGTAAAAACATTTTTTGTATTTTTAATGACAAACTTCTTAAATTCATAAAGTGTAATTCTTTTTAAATGCTATAGAATTAATATTTTTTAAGGTCATTGTTAGTATATGTCTCAATTTTGAAATTTGTATACAAAATGAGAAGTTATTGTTCTACAGTATTCCTAAAATATTTTTCAAAAACCCCTGTCATAATCATGGAAAGTTTAACATCATCATTTTTAAATGACATTTTTATTAAACATTTGTTTTCAAAGGTAATGTAATTTCCTAAATATCTCTTCAAAATATGTCAAAGGTTTAATCTGAGTACTACTCCATATGGTGCTTTACTGTGATTATGCTGAATAATTTAAATCAAGTTCTCATAAAGGTATATTTATTTGCATTTTATTCTGGAAAAAAGAGAACGAGAAAAAGACAAATGATTGATATCAGACATCCTATAGAAATTTCTATTCTGTTAATCTGCTGGTGTTGATTTCTACCACATTTTCTTTTGCAGCAAGTCGAGGGTGGATGCTGTAAACAACATTGCATCTGGTTACTGAAATATCCTTGGGAAACAGAATTGTTTCAGTTTCCAGAAATATGGGTAAATTTGAACCATCAAATAAAATATGAAAGGTTGTAAATTTTAGTTCTTCTTTATTCTTGATATCTATCTTCATTTTGAATACCCTGGTTCCTTGTTTCTTTTATTTTTCAGATATGAAAGATACAAAAGGAGTCATAGGCAAGTCCCAATAATGTATTTCATTCTGTATCTAATTATTGTTTCTTTTGTTTATTGTACTTATGTTTCTAAAGCTCAGTCATCATATTCCTCATCTCCAAGACACATATTTTTATGTAATTTTTTCTTCTTATCTTGCCTTTCAAACTGAAGTTTAGCATTTTTACTTGTAATTCAATATCTCCCATTAATGTCTAAAACTTGCATTTGAAATACACTCAATGAACACAGAATCTTTGGAGCAAATAAATTTCACCAATAATATTGGTGAAGCTTGAAATTTTGAGTTTTGGATTTGGAAGTTTTTTTTTTTTTGCATCGGAGTCTCACTCTGTCGCCCAGACAGGAATGCAGTGGCATGCTCACGGCCACCACAGTCTCGACAACTGGTCTCAGGTGATCCTTCTGCCTCCATTCTTCAAAGTAACTGGAACTACAGGCCCCCATGACCAGCTAATTTTCTGATTTATTGTAACACGAGGTTTTGCTATGTTGCCCAGGCTGTTCTTGAACCCGTGGGCTCAGGCAATCCTCTTGCTGCCACCTCCCACATTGCAGAGAATACAGACTTGTGCCACTGTACTTGGCCTGGAAGTTTGTTTTCAAGAAGGCTCGGATCATTTGATTCAGAGCTTCCTTCTCTGCAAAGTAATAGCTTGTGTCTCTTCCTTTCAAGTGACTGTAATAAAATAAACTTCACTTCAGCATAAGTTAAAATGCAAACTCATAAGCAATCTGGTTACATAGCAATTCAAAATGTTTGAATGCAGATGCTCTGGAACCCACCCTTGTACTTCCTTAAGGCACAGTTGTTCAGTTAGTGCTAATTCAGTGTTTGCGGGGACTTAAAACAACAGGACTGTTGCAATAATTAGAAGATACGGGATATAGTTATTATTAGTCACAGAAATTACCAAACCTAACAAACTGCATATTAGTAGCCTACATAGTGTCAAATTAGGTCAAGAAAATTTTTAAAGGTAACCACCAGGACAAATAGTTCTTAAATTTTCCCTCACTTCAGTAAATTCAATGTTTTTATGTTTGTGTAGAGAATTTTCTACAAAAGTGAGCTCTCAGTCACTAATGCTGTGTGTTTGTGTCTGTATCTGCTTCCTGGGAGACTGAATTTAAAAATAAAAATTGAAAAAAGAGGATTTTATGCGAGTTGTTTTTTCATAATATTTACATTGATTTTTCTACTTTATTTTTCAGAAGAACGTGAGAAATCATTTGGTAAATATTCCGATAGCATTTTTTCCTCAAATCCTTTAAATTGACTGCCTTCTTGGTGACTGTAACATTCCTTGTCTTTTTACTTACAACCCATCCTTTGCCTCACCCTACTGGAAGTCTATGCTTCTCACCCTATGTTTTCTAGTATAGATCTTTCCCATATTAGGCTCTTTGCATTAAGTTTCCATACATTCCATCCCTTCCCATTTTTTTTCACTCCAAATCACTCATTCTCCAGAAATATTTGCTTCTTCTGTCTTACAGAGCCTTGTCACAATTTCACTGGGAAGTTGGTGAAACAAAGGGTTTGGTGGCAACAGACACATAGTTTTCATTTTATGTACACTGTGAAAAGTTCAAGTTTAGGAACTCTGTTTCTAACAAGTTCCAGTGTCCTTTACTAACTAATTGATACTTCCCTGATGCATAATTGATAAGAGAATATTTCAAGCTTGATGAATGATGCTTTCCATTCAACATGTTTTCAATGACTGCACAAATTTTTATGTCATTTATCAGTCAGGTGTGAACTTGAAGCTCATTCTTCCACTGAACTTGAACATATTATGCAAGTGCCATGTGTACAAATATTTATTTAATTTTCTGTCTTCATTTTTTAAACTTCAAATTTTTATTATTTCTAAGCTTTATTTTTGACTTAAGAAAAGTTCAACGATAGTATGTTTGTCAGATCTGAATATTTTTTTGTCAGTGACTAAAGAAGCATTTACAATAGAATGTTGCCAAAATATTTTTTCAATAATACTGATATAGTTATTAAAAATTAGCATTTTAATGATATTTTCAAATTATACTTTTATTTTTAAAGGAAATGCAACGTAGAAATATATCTCTTTAATATATGTAGCAGAATTCCTATGACTACTGCTAGAGAGTACTGAATAAATAAGCCCTTTTTGCTTTCTTATATAATTTGAGTACTTCCCTTATGTATAGTTATTTGTTTGCATTGTATTCTGCAAATGACTGGAGTTCAATGCAAGTATGTTGAATGATACTGTTTATCTCGGAGGAACCCCTATTCTACCTCTTTTAGTGTTTAGGCTATATGGAATTAAAGCAACATTACCTCTCATGGTAATAGCCTTTGAACCAGTGGTTCAAACTCTCAAAAATTTGGGTCACTTTGAACCAAAGAGAAAACTATGGAAGTGCTTTCAAATTTTTGTGATCATCCCTTCCTGATATTATGCTCTCATTTTCAATGAATCGATACCTCCTTTCATCGCATGGATAGTATGAACAGAGAAAAGACAAGTCTCATTAGCATATTTTAATGTCGACCTTCTCATTGTTTCATATGCTGCTGGGACCTTTATCTTCAGTTGTCAAAGTTTAGTGTATTCAGCTCAAGCTTACACATATTTTCACATGATTTTATCTTTTTACTCTTTTTTTTTTTTGCCTGAAGCTGGGTATTTTCATTTGCTATTCAATGTTCAGTATCAATGCATCTTTGCTTCAATCGATGTAGGCAGATTAATTATCTAGTAAATTTAATTAATTTTGTATCATGGCATGTTTGCCATTTTCAAAGTGCCTGATAATAGTTCTGTGCAAAGTATATATATTCATCCAGGGCATTTGATTTAGAAGTCTCTTCTCTGCCATTTAATATTTCATTTCCCTACCTTTCATATGATTTTAATTCAGATGACTTTCATGTAAGTATGATAGAAACAGAAAGTGACATTATACAAATTATGTATGCATCATTTGTCAAAATGTTACTAAAAACATCCAGAAAACTGACTCTAGATGGAATTGTTAGTATTCTGTATTTCAGTTATTGTGTTACTTTATACCACATAGCTATAGTAATAACAGATTTGAGGTATTTGCATTTGTATATTCAAATAACTCATTAACAAACTTAACAGTAAAAATTCACATAGTGTAGAAATGACTCAAGAACATTTTCAAAAGGTAAGCACCAGGAAGAATTTTCCTAAAGTACTTCCTCAGTTCCCTAATTTACTCAATTTCCCCTTTTAATTTCTGAACATTATTCTTTAGACAAAAGGTAGGTGGTGCATGCGTGTATGTGCTTGTATGCATCAGTATGTGTGTGTGTGTCTGTGTATGTTCATCTACATCCTAATGGGTTTTATATTACTTTTAAATTGTTCAGTAAATTTGACTATTCTTTGTATTTCTTTTCACAATGTTTACAATAAAATTTTCCATTTCTGTTTCAGATGAACTGAAGGCCATGTTTGGTAAAACTTCTCTGACAATCTTTTGAATCCATAACTCCCTAAGTGTATGCTTTTCTTGGGTCTTTAGCATTGTATACCTCTGTATGTGTATGCTGTTTATGGTTTCTTCCTTCTCCTGAATGTCTACTCTTTCAATTTTAAAATAAAGACTTTTTCCATATGAACTCTCTGCATTCTCTTTCCCTACCATCTATCTTTTCTCATAGACCTTTACTATGCAATATGTACTACACCAGATCTTCAGAAGACTACAATTATAATGAAAAAGTTTTTGCTCCATTGTTTGGTCAAAAATTTTTCAAAATTCAGGTGGTATCTAATGCTTTTAATTAAATTGCCCAAGTTCACACACATATAATATATATATATGTACACACACACACACACACACACACACACACACACACACACACACATTTCTTTTCAAATGTAGTAAACTTCTTCTGGTTGCATTTTATTGACACATTAATGTACTTTAAAAAATGCAATTCTTTTGCCCATTTACAGGAATTATTTTAATGAATGGTCATTAATAACATATGTCTTAATTTTGAAGCTTTATGTGAATGAAATGAAACACTAGGAGACATTCAAATATTTCATTAAGATTAAAATAATAAAAGTTTTATCATATTCATTCCTTTTTCTTATTTTTAAAATCATTTTTATTTTTAATTCTTATGCACACACAATAGTTGTATATATTTATGGGGCAAATATGAGGTTTGATATAGACATACAATGTGTGGTGATTAAATTAAGATTATTGTGACTCCATCACTTCAAGTATTATCATTTCTTTGTGTTAGGACTCTTCCAATTTCACTATTTAAGCTATTTTAAAATACATAATAAATTATTGTTTGCCTATCATTGCCCTATTGTGATACTGAACGCTTGGTCTTATTCATCTCTTGAACTGTATTTTTATATCCATTAACCATCCCCTCTTTATCCCCCATTGAACTACCTTTTCCGGTCTCTCATAACCATCATTCTATTCTCTATCTACATGAGTCAATTTTTTTTTAGCTCCCACATATGTGTGGGAACATGTGATATTTGTCTTTCTGTGCTTGCCTTATTTCACTTGCCATTAGATATTCTCCAGTTCCATCCATGTTGTTGTTAATGATAGGATTCCATTTCATGACTGGTTAGTATTCTCTTGTGCATGTGCCACATTTTGTTTAATCCATGCATTCATTGATGGATACAAGTTGATTCTATATTTTGGCCCTTGTGAATAATGTTACATTACACATGGAAATGAATTTATATCTTTAATATACTGATTTCTTTATGTTGTATATGTACAGCAAAGGGATTATTGGATCATATGGAGTTCTATTTTTAGCTTTTTGAAAATTTTCCAAACTGTTCCCCATCCTGCCTGTACTAATTTACCCACCAACTGTGTGTGAGGGCTCACTTCCCCTTCTCCACATCCTTGTCAGCATTTGTTATCACATGTCTTTTTGATAAAAGCAATTTTAACTGTGGTGAGATGATATCTTATTGTAGTTTGATTTGTCTTTCTATGATGATTAAAATGCTCAACATACTTTACTACTAATGCTGGTTTTCAGTTACATTTTTGTTTTCAGAAGGAATGTCACCAAGGCTATATCTCCTCAATAGAGTATAACAGTTTTCATAATTTGAGTGCTACAGATAGAGCTGTGGACATATGGGTGCTTTTACTGTTTCTTCATTAATTTTCAGTAACCTCTCCTGTTTGCAAGCTTGTATGCATTTTATTGTGGAAAAAGAAAGGCAAAGAAAGACAAATAATTGCCATTGTTTTTCTCATAGGAAGTCCTATTCTAACTACTCTCACATTGTCTTTTTCAATTTAGTTGTGTTTGCATCTGGGGGTAGAGCAGGTAAAACAACACTCCTTATGTTTGGTGAAATGACCTTGGAAATATGTGGATCAAATTGTCCAAAGTATGAGTCATTCAGAGCAGCAGAGTAAACTTCACAAATGTTTCTAATTTCTGTTCTTTTCCATTCCTGCTATGTTATTTTCATCCTTAGTTAATTGTTTTTTCTTCCTTTTATTTTTTAGATAAGAATAATCAGAAAAAAGGCAAGTCTCAATACTGGATTTCACTCTATATCTAGTTATTATTTCACCTCCTTCTTGAACTTCTGTCTTCTAAGGTCAAAGATTGCTTTCCTTAACTGTAATGCACACTTGATTTTACATAACTTTTTCTCATTATGTGATATTTGACCTGAAATCTGCCACTTTTTACTTGTAATTCTTTTCCCCTCACTGCTACCACTTTCATTTCCATTCTGTTGTAATCAGTGATGATCGATTTTTTTTCTAAATGGGTGAAGGGATAATATGCCTCTCTTTGTATGCATACTTCTTTATATTTTATTGTGAAAAAGAAGGCCTATTGAAAGACAAATGATTGCCATTGCTTATCTCACAGGAAATTCTGTTCTAACATTCATCATATCATTTCCAGTGTAGTTACTTTTGCATCTAGGGAAGGAGTTTGTTAAAATACATCACCTATATTTGGTCAAATAGCCTTTGGATATACGTGACTACAAATTGTCCAAAGATCGAATCACTTTGAGTCACAAAGTAAACTATAAAAGCGCTTCAAATTTCTGTTCCGTTCCTTTCCTGCTATGTTATTTTCATTTCAATGAATTGCTTTGTTCTTCCTTTTATTTCAGATAAGAATGATCAGGCAAAAGGCAAGTCCCAACAATGTATTTTATAAATTCTGTACTTGGGTCTTTTTCATCTCTTTCTTGTACGTCTGTCTACTAAACTCAAAGACTGTCCTTCTTAACTCCAACAATATTTATTTCTGCATGATTTTTTTCTCGCTATATATTTGAACTGAAGTTTATCATCTTTACTTTTAATTCAGCTTCCCCCTCTAGGATCTATTTGATTTGCATTCCAGTTATATTCAGTGATGACAGATTGTTTATGTCCGTTAAATTGCATTAATAGTTCTGTGAAAGTTAGTATTTTAAGTTTCTTGTGGAAAAATTTTTAACTGCGACATATTCAAGTCGTTTTATTTAGACCTCAATTTTCTGAAAATTAATCTCGCATGTCTCTTCTTCAGATGATTGTCCTAAGTTAAAGCAGAAGTTAAGATAAAAACTTACACATAGTAAATATTATGTAGTAATCAGTGGACAAAAATGTGGTGAAAAGTGGTACCCAGGGGTATAGCCATATATTTCCTCAGATGCGGTGGTTCCCTGTTCCCTAACTCAGGATTTGTGATGACTTGATGCAATGTGTATACAAAATAAATAAAATTGACTGTACAGGTTTAGTAACATTCATAGAACTTATGAAGGTAAACATACTGAAAAATAGAAGCCTAAATAGTGCCCAAAGTCATCAAGACTATTGTTTTTAAAAAGAAACATTAGCACTGATATTTCTAAAATCAATTCTCAACTCTTTTTTTTTTTTTTGAGTCGAAATCTCACTGTGTTGCCCAGGCTGGAGTACAGTGGCATGCTCCTGGCCACCCCAGCATGGACCTCCTTGGCTCAGGCGATCCTTCTGGTTCATTCTTCCAAGTACACAAACCTACAGATGCACGCTACCTCGCCTGGCTAATTTTTTCAATTTATTGTGGAGATGAGGTCTCGCCAAGTTGACCAGGCTGTTCTTGAAATCAAGAACTCGGGCAAGCCTTCACCTTGTCCCAAATTGCTGGGATTACAGGCTTGAGCCATCACGGCCAGCTGTGTCTCTTCTTTCCAAATGACTGAGATAAAATAAACTTCACCTCAGCATAAGTTAAAATGCAAACTCAGAATCAATCTGGGTACATAGTAATTCAAAAATCTTTGAATACAGATGCTCAGGAACCCACCCTTTTACTTCCTTAAGGCACAGTTGTTCAGTTAGTGCTAATTCAGTGTTTGTGGGGACTTAAAACAACAGGGTTGTTGCAATAATTAGAAGTTACAGGATATAGTTATTATCAGCCACAGAAATTACAAAAGCTAACAAACTGTTTATTAGTAGCCTATGTAATGTTGAATTGGGCCAAGAACACTTTTAAAGGTAACCACCAGGACCAGTAGTCCTTACATTTTTCCTCACTTCAGTAAATTCAATGTTTCTGTTTCTTTTAATTGCATAGCAAATTTTCTACAAAAGTGAGCTCTCAGTCACTGATTTTGTGTGTTTGTGTCTTTATCTGCTTCCTGAAAAACCGAATTTTAAAAATAAAAATTGAAAAAATTGAATTTTATGCAAGTTATTTTTTCATAATATTTACATTATTTTTTCTACGTTATTTTTCAGAAAAACATCAGAAACCAGTTGGTAAATACTCTGACAGCATGTTTTCTTCTCAAGTCCTTAAAATTACTGCCTTGTTGGTGACTGTAACATTCCTTGTCTTTTTACTTAAATTCCATTCTTTCCCTCACCCTTCTCTTGGATGTCTACTCTTCCCATCCTGTTTGTTTTTTTTTTTTTAGCATAGATCTCTCCCATATTAGGTTCTTTGCATTTCGTTTCCATACATTCCATCACTTCCCTTTTTAATTTTTTTTCATTCCAAATCACTCATTCTGTGGCAGGATTTTACAGAGAGAGTCGGGACACCAAGATCAGGAAACACTTTTAATCATGCCAGCACCAGCTCAACAGATTTGCATTCAAAGTCTGAGCCTTTGCCTTTTATACAATTTTAGCTTCTTTGTCCCTCAATAAGGCTTGCATATTAGTAACATATAGGTGAATTTGGTATTTCATAGCTCAATATTACAGCGGAGTTACACATGTTCACTACAGATTTGGGCTACATTCCTTTTTAATATGAATCATTCAAAGAAGTTCTTATCTTATAGTGCTAGAAAAATTAATTTCATTCTTCTGGGAAGGCTTTTATCTTGCTGTACTGGGTGGGGGTACTCTACTCTGTCCTGGGAAGGCCTTCATCTTTTTAGGCTTGGGGGAACGTAACCCTGCTTCATCCCCACCTTTGATGCTCGAATCCCTTTTTAGGGTGATAGAGCATCACTCTGGTTTAAGGGCTTGTACTTCACAACAGCATCATATGCATTGCTGTTTTCTTTCAACCATGGCCTCAGTGAGGCTGGAGACAGACCCTATAACTAAGGGAGCTAGACAGGGAGGGATTAGACAAATTCCCAACATCATGAGTGTAATGCCTACAAGGGTTTTAAATCCTCCAAAAGTTGAAAACCAGCCTCCAAACAGTTTTTTTGGGTCCCAGCCTTTCCAGATTTGGACTGGGACATGACCAAGCTTTTTTATTTGGTTGGAGATTTCTTCTACAACCCTTTACCTATTTGTAAGGAGCAGTTGCTTTAGTTAAACTTTCCAAAACCCCCTCATCCAGAAGCAAGCAAGTCATCTAAAACTAAGCGGTTTTGATAAATGACATTGAGCATCATAGTTTACTGTTTGGCTAATATGTTAAGGGCCTTTGCAGTTTTATTTGTTATAATTTCAACAACTGCCTGTAATTGAATTATGCAGTTTAGTATGCAGATGGGGGTCCGATAGCCCCAAGATCCATACTGTGCCGAGGGATCTGGGCCATAGTATTGGATAATATGCTCTGGGGGGCATTCATTATCTTTTCAGTTTCCAATTTATAGGGCACATAGCTTTCTTTGGGAGTTCCAGGTTTTATATATTTGAACCCCAACTGTTCTCCCTTTGAAAGTGGGAGTAGGAAAAAGGAGGGCCAAATAGACCCTAACACACAAACTCCTGTCTAGTCTGAAGGAAGTACAGTGTAGGCTATTTTCCCACAGATCCAATACAGTCCATTTGGGCCTGCCATTTGATGCTTGTGTCAACAGCATTCCATGCCTGCTGGAGGTGGGGAAAGTTAGACAAAGGGTGAGGATTTGGTTCAGGGTGGTCTGGGGACCCCCTACCACTGAGTTTTGCTAATTGTGGCATTATAATACCTTTGGCCTAAGCATGCCAGACTTCCAACAGGAGAGTTAAACTTCATTTCCCATTGGGCAAGGCAATCTTTTTCTATAATTGAGGTTTTAAGTAGCCAAATTCCATTGGCAGGGTTAAGATACCCTGTTTCACTGTGGAGTTCATGGGGTTCCAGTTCTCTAGATTCCCATGACCATTGATTTCCCATATTTGTTCCCCCACATACATAACAAGAGGAGATCTTTAGAGACTAAGCAATAGATTCTGCCAAGGTTAGGAGCACATTTCTAGTCATAACGGAGAGGGAAGGGGGACTACTTTCTATTTCTTAATAAAAGGAGTAAAAGACCCCATGGGAGGAGGCTTGGAGTGGGATTGTGATTCTTTTGTCATATAGTTGGGCTCCAGGGTCAAGACCTTGCCCACGGATATGTAGGCCAAACCGACTACCTGTCTTCCATCCTGGATTTTCTAGGTTAAAGATGGTAAAATTAATAGGATTGCAGGTTCCTGATTTACAATTAGAGGTAGCAACACCCTTTTGAAGGAAAGTAACTTGCCATCTCCAAGTCGTCCTTGATACACAGCCCCAATGAGGACAAAATAATTCAGATAAACTATAATATGGGACCACATTCCATTTGCAGGCTGTTCGCATATTTACTTATCATTGAGCTTATACTCCCTTTCCCAGGCTAGGTGTCCACATGATTTAGTACCAGTACTGTGGGTACAGCATACCACCAACTTTCATTCATGGCCAGGCAGGCATCAAAGAATACAGACACTGTTTGGTGGGTATCAGTGATCAGAGTTTGGTTAATTAAATACCCTTTCTCTTTGGTGCGATGGACCTCTAGCCATTCTTCACTCATGCGGTATTGTGGGCTGAAACAGGTGTACTGATTTATTGCTGACAAATAGAATAGATGGTCTTGTTATGCCTGCAGGTCCCTGAAATATTTCCCTGGAAAGAGAAATGGGTCTGGTAAAGGAGGTTTCAGGTAACTACTTGACCCGACCTGGTTGTGCAAATACATGGGTCACATGAAGCAGGGGTCTTTGAAATTACAAAGGAGAGCCAGATTAGTATCAATAGACGATGGTTATACATCCTGGCCAAAAGAGATAAAATAGTGCTAACAGTAACCTCTCACCATGGGTCCAGTTGTCTGGAGCAACTGATGCCAAACCTGCAGTAAAGCTCAAGGCAAGAATTTCAGCAGACAATAGCAAGGAATGACACTGCATTACACTAAAAACACGGTCCATTTGCTTGTTTGATGGTCAATTCCTCAAGCTTCTGCTGTCCATAGATTAGTCTGCTTCCAGAGTGATTAAAGCAGGGCTGCAGTCCTCTAAGGTCCTGGGGTTTTGGCTTGTTTTCTTTGGAAAGTCAGTTTCTTGGGCGTTGATGGATTAGCAGTACACTCTCAGTCTCAGAAGGCTGGTTTTACTCTTCTGTGATGAATCAGGGGCCCACCTCAGCTACATTTATTGCAGTGGGGGTGGACAAAGTAACAGTAAATGGACCACTCCAAAGGGCTTTAGGGGCTGAAGGTTCCACTCCTTTACCCATACATCATCTCCTGGTTTAAAGGGGTGAGCATCTGTGGTTAAGCTCACAGGTAGCCGCTCTATAATCTAATGATATATAGTGGCGAGGGCTGAGCCTACAGCCTGCACTCGCTGTATTAGAGTGAGATTACCCACCTTCTTTAAATCTCCTTTTATATCTTTAATAATGGGGGGGGGTGCCCATAACGAATTTCAAAAGGGTAAATGCCTGTCTGCTTAGTGGGGTTAGGCCTGAGTCTTAGCAAAGCAATTGGCAACAACTGTTCCCACGGCAAGTGAGTTTTCTGACACAGTTAACTCAGTTGTAGTTTTAGAGTATGGTTCATTTGTTTCACTTTTCCAGAACTCTGGGGGCAATAGGCAGTGTGTAATTTCCATCTGATTTCTAAGGCCCCTGCCACTGATTGCATTACTTCAGCCACATATGCCAGTCCATTGTCTGATCCTACAATGACTGAGATTCTGAATTGGAGAATGATTTCTTTTAGAAGTCTACATGCCACTTCATGTGCTTTTTCAGTGCGGGTAGGAAAGGCCCCTACCCAACCCGAGAAAGTACACACAAAAACTAACAGATATTTACAGTCTCAGACCCAGGAAAGCTCAGTAAAGTCCACAACTATGTTTTCAAATGGGGCCCCTCCAATACTCTGCACTCCCAGAAAGATCTTAGGCCCCTGCTGCGGGTTATTTCAGGCACATACTTCACATTGCTCACATACAGCATGGGCTATACTGGAGAGTCGGGGAACATGGAAGAGCTGACCTAATGTAGTCTTGAGAGCTGTCTGGCCCTTATGTGCTTCTTCATAAAAATGCTTGACAAAGGTTGGGGCCAAAGCCTCAGGGACAGTAATTCACCCGTTTTTAAATTTCCACCATCCACCCGGAGATAATTCCCAACTTCAGTTTTGAACCAACTTTGATCATGCTGTGAATAATTAGGGTCCCTTTCTGCCAATGGACTTGGGAACAATGCAGTGGCCAAAGTCGTTGACTCCATTGTTCCTTGGGAGACCACGAGATTTGCCTCCTGGTTCTCCTTCCAGTTTCCTTGAGCAACCATTGTGTCTCTCCTCTGGTGTCCTCAGCAATGCATGACTGCTACCTTTTTTAGGGGCCCATACAGCATCTAAGAGTTCAAGAATTTCTTTACCATATTTTATGTCCTTGCCTCCTGAGTTTATTAAGCTCTTCTCTTTATATAAAGTCTTGTGTGCATGGGGAGTGGTGAAGGCATATTGAGAGTCATTTTATATGTTGACATTTATTCCTGCCGCAAGATGGAAGGCTTGGGTTAGCGCAATTAATTCTGCCTTTTGTTGGTGAAGTCCCTTTTGGTAGAGGTTTTGCCTCGATGATGGAATGCAGGGTTACTACAGAGTATCCTGCAAACCGTTCTCCCTCCCTTATGAAGCTGCTGCCATCGATGAAATATTCCACATTGGGATCCCAGAGACTGGTCTGTCAAGTCAGGGTGACTGGAGAACACCTTGTCATGATCTCGATACAATCATGACAGGACTGTCCCAGATCAGAAGGCAGCAAGGTTGCAAGATTGAGAGTCCGCACCACTTCCAAGTGTATGTGTGGATTCTCACATAACATATCCTGGATTTAACCATTAGAATGTTAGTCAACCTGTTTTGCACTTTATATTCCATTAATGTTAACACTGAGTGTGACACCCAGACCTTTAGTTCTTGTCCCATAGTCAATTTGTCAGCCTCCGCCACTAGAAAGGCCATGGCAGTGAGTGCTTGTAGGCAAGGCAGCCAGCCTTGAGCAACAGAGTCAAGCTGCTTGGAGAGGTATGCTACTGGGCAATGCCATGACCCTAGCATTTGGGTGAAGATCCCTACCCCCACTCTAGTACACTCATGCATGTACAGGAAAAACTGCTTAGATATGTCAGGGAGTCCCAGGTTAGGTGCACTAACAAGGGCTTGCTTAATTTTCTTGAAAGCTTTCTTTTTGTGCTTGTTCCCATTACATAGGCTTTCGTTCTCCCCCCTTTGTGGCTTCATAGAGGGGCTTTGCCAGCAGTGAAAAATTAGATATCCAAATTCTACAAAACAGTGTGACCCCAAGAAATTCTTGAACCTGATGTCTGGTAGTTGGAACTGGACTCGAGCAAACAGCTTGCTTTCTTTTCATGCCGAGCTGATGTTGCCCCTGGGATAAATGGAAACCAAGATATTTTACCTTCTTTGAAACTTTGTAGCCGTTTTTCCATAGGAAGGTAAGGAGCTGCTGCATTCCATTCTTACTGTCCTCCCATGTTTCCCAGCCAGTTGCAGAATGTGCACATATTGGAGCAGTGTACAGCCACACACATCTGCTGGGAAGGCCTTTAAGTCAGAGGCTAGTGCTTTACCAAAAATAGTTGGGCAATTTTTGAAATTCCGTGGCAGTCTAGTCCAAGTTAATTGGCGTTTATCGCCATTATCAGGATTTTCCCTCTGAAAAGCAAAAATCAGCTGACTTTGAGGAGTCAAGCAGATTCAAAGAAAGCATCTTTGAGGTCTAAACAGGTAAAGAAGGCAGCTTCAGCAGAGATAAGACTTAGGAGAGTGTAGGGGTTGGAGACCACTGGGTATAAAGTAACAGAGGAGGCTTGATTTACTACCCATAAGTCTTGAACCGGCTTGTAACCATCTGTCCCCTACTTCTGAACTGGCAATAGTGGCATATTACAGGATGACTGACAGGGCCAGAGGATTCTGTATTTTTTTTTTTTTTTTTTAGTTAGAGCTCACTCTGTCGCCCAGACTGGAGTGCAGTGGCCGCTCCCGGCCACCACAGCCTCCACCTGCTGGGCTCCGGCAATCCTTCCGCCTCAGCCTTCCAAGTAGCCGGAATTACAGGCGCGTGCTACCACACCCAGCTAATTTTTTGATTTTATTGTAGAGATGAGGTCTCGTCTGCCCAGGCGGGTCTCGAACCTGCGGGCTCAGGCAATCCACTCACCTCAGCCTCCCAAAGGCGCTGGATTATAGGCTGAGCCACCGAGCCCGGCTGGATTCTGTATTTTAACAGTCTCTCCAATTGCCTTTGGATCCCAACATGCACTTTGAGAGGGATGAAATACTCCTTCTGATGGATGGGCACAACCCTCGACTTTGGTTCTATTACCACTGGGGGTATGTTCCGGACCAGTTCAGGGGAATTATCCTCAACCCATACCCTGGGCATCTTGAAGGGAAGTTCAGGTTCTTGCCATGCTGCTCTTCCCCTCGGGGGACTGTAAGAGTTATGATTTTTGCTTCAAAAATTCCCAGGGACAAAGCTGCCTGGCCATTGGAGTAGAAGGTAATTTGGGCTTGCAGCTTTCCCAAGACTTGGCTCATTGTAGCCACTGGACAATCTGAGAGGCATAGGAATTCATGGACAACTTCATGACCCTTTAGATTACATCACTGGGGCTGCAAAAAGAGGCCATGTGTTCACCCACCTGTGGTTTCCACAGTGGTAGCATGTCTTGGTGAAAGAGGGTGCACAGGCTGAGTTACTACAGAATGTTCTGCCTCGGTATCTACCACGAAGTCAAGGAACCAGACACCACAATCATTCAGACCACAGGCTCCCAGGGGCCTAGTAAAATGGAGCCTGATCTTTTCTTGTCTTTCCCATAGTCTTCCAGGGCAAATAAGCTAACAAAATGATTCTCGGGAGTGGCATGGTTGGGGCACAAGTTGGTGTTGTCCCTGAACAGTTAACCTCTCTCTCTTCCTTGAGGAGCCGGACGGAAATTTTCTGGCTTTGGACATTCATTTTTCCAGTTCCCCTCCCCCAAACAGTGAGCACATTGGTTCCACCCCAATCTCATCACTGGCTGGTGGCCCTGCTTGCTGGTCTTCCTGATGCCTCAGCCTCAGGGGCCCTGGCCTTGGCCTTGGCCTGGTGGGGCAGCTTCCTGGGTGTGTCACTCTGACAGCAAGCAAGTCTACTTTCTTTTTCATTTTCTAATCTGCCTCCCTTCAGGCCTCTTGATCTTGATTAACAAATATCTTTGTTGTGACCTCTATCAGCTGGCTAGAATTCATTCTAGCAAAGCCCTCTAACTTCTGTAATTTTCACCGACTGTCTCCCTGAGCTTGGCCCATAAAGGCTGCACTAATCATTTGCTGATTTTCAGCTGCCTCTGGGTTGAAGGGAGTGTAAAGATGGAACACCTCGCAGAGCCTCTCATAAAACCTGGCTGGGGCTCTCTTCGGGGTCTTGGAGCACGTCTGAGGTTTTATTCATATTTATGGCCTTTCCCCCTCCTTCCTTCATATTATCCAAAAGGGCTTCTTGATAACGCTCAAGCATTTGAAATTCATGGTCATTATTAGGGTCCTATTGGAGGTTTTTCTCGAAGAAATGACCTTGTGCATATGCTTGTGAGTTCAGTGTTCCTTCAGGTGCAGGGTCCTCTAACCATTTTAAAGCAGCCTGAATAATGCGGTGACATCTTTCAGTGTTAAAGAAAGTTAAGAGGAGTTGGAGGCAATCAGTCCAAGTTGGCTTGTGTGTCTGAATGACGGACTGCATGAGATCAATCATGGCCTGAGGCTTCTCAGGATATGAGGGGTTATGATGTTTCCAGTTCAGAAGGTCAGTGGTGGTAAAAGGCTGATACATAAAAGTACATTGCCTTCCCTTGTATTTGGTCATCTAGATTGTAGTATAGGGGCTTCTAATTTTCCTTAACAGTGGTTGTAAAACCTCTTGACATCCATGGGGAGGGAACTGTCGTCAAAGATTTGATGCCGCCTTCTTCCCTGTGTGTAAGGAGTTAACATTGGTGGCTCTGGAGCAGCTACTGCCTGGGTTGTTTCAGATGACCTTGGGGAAAGGGTGGATTCTGGGCTGTGGCCGGCTTCTGGTGTGACTTCTGCTGTAGCAATTGCAGGGGGTGTGGGTGGCAATGAGGGGAACACACAAGGTGGGGGGGGTCTCTTCAGGTTCCTCACACAGAAAGGGTTTTTTTGACTGTTGTCAGCACCTTGAGGGAGCTGTTCCTTGGGCTAGCATTATTCTATAGCTGTTTTCTAGACAGACTTTTATCTAAGGTGGGTGAGAGAGGACTATATCTTGCCAACAGTCAATGCAGGGAAACTGGTCTGGGTGGCCTGGATCCCACAATGATGTAAAACACCTAACTAACTAGTTTCTCATCTAGTGACCCCCCCCAGACAGTCACCCCTCCCCAATTGAAGGTCAATCTACTTCACAGAGGGTCCGAAGTTTTTTGGGAGTTAGCTTATTACCATAATTCCTGAATATCCCTTTTTGAAATTCTTTACCATGCGTTCTAAGGGGGTTAGCTTACTTTGATTGCCATCCATTTTCTCCCACTACAAGATGATAATCACATACAAGGCAGGAAGGAATGGGGGGAGGGGAAGAGGATTGGACAGCTGCTTCGCCCTTCTCTAGTTGTACCCCTTGCAGGGATAGTTCAGGTGCCTTCTGGCAATAGGTGAGTCAGTATAACCCCTGACCAGGTTTCAACACAGAGTGCTGTACTCCCATTATAGGAGATATTTCAGGTGCCTTCTTGGCAGTGGGTGAGTCTGTATAACCCCACAACCAGGTTTCAGTCCCAATACAGGATTTACTCCCACTGTTTAGCCATATGAAGGTCACCACTGGCCTCTGAATCGACTCCCACCATTTAGCTGTGTGAAGGTCACCACTGGAACCAAATCAGGGTTACAGCACTCACTTTGCCACTAAGTAGCATCTTGTTCACTTACATTCACACAATGTCTCCAACCTGCCATTCAGTGTTTTAGAGTAATGGTTTTGTCTCCCTTGTGGACCACTTGGGCAACTCTGGGAGGTAATCAGGCTTCCCTTCTGCCTCTTGGGGCAGGTCTACACAAATTGAACCCAGGTTCTTACCAACCTGACAGGCGTGCCTCCCTTGACTGGTTGCTGGGCCTCACCAGAGGCTCCTTTGTACTCCTGAGGTCCTTCCCTCAGCATGCCAGGAGGGCTAGTCCCCTACAAATCAAGTGTACCACTGGTGCCAGGCGAGAGCAACTCTTCTGATACCCCGGAGGTCACACCCCTGTGACAAGGGAAGTGATAACACAATCTCCACCTCCCGTTTCCCGGCCAACGCACCAGAAGTGTGGCAGGATTTTACAGAGAGAGTTGGAACACCAAGGCCAGGAAGTAGTTTTATTCATGCCGGCACTGACTCAGCAGATTTGCATCCAAAGGCTGAGCCCCAAGCACAGGGGAGCATTGCCTTTTATACAATTTTAGCTTATTTGTCCCCCCAGTAATGCTACATATTAGGCTTACATACAGGCTAATTGAGTATTTCATAGCTCAAGGTTACAGCAGAGTTACACATTCACACTACAGATTGGGGCTACATTCCTTTTTAATATGAATCATCCATTCTTATCTTATGGTGCTAGAAGAACTCTTTCATTATTCTGGGAAGGATTTTATCTTACTGTACTAAGAGGGGAGGCTTACTCTGTCCTGGGAAGGTCTTCATCTTATTAGGTTTGGGGGAAGGGATCCCTGCCTCAATTCCCTAGAAATGTTAGCTTCTTCTGTCTTACAGAGCCTTGTCACATTTTCATTAAGAAGTTGGTGAAACAAAAGGTTTGGTGGAAGCAGACACATAGCTTTCATTCTGTGTATACTGTGAAAAACACAAGTTTAGGAACTCTGTTTCTAACAAGTTCCAGGGTCCTTTACTATCTGAAGTTAAATTGATAAGAGAATATTCCAAACTTGCTAAGTGATGTTTTCTGTCCAATGTGTTTTCAAAGACTGAATAACTTTTGAAGTCATTTATCAGTCAGGTGTGAACTTGAAGCTCATTCTTCCACTGACCTTGGATATATTATACAAGTGCCATGTGTATAAATATTTACCTAATTTTCTGTTTTCATTTTTTAAACTTCAAAATTTTATTATTTCTAAGTTTTATTATTGACTCAAGAAAAGTTCATTGATAGTATGTCTGTCAGATCTGAATATTTTTATGTCAGTGACTAAAGAAGCATTTACACTAGAATGTTGCCAAATATTTAAAAAATAATACTGAATAGCCGGGCTCGGTGGCTCAGCCTGTAATCCTGCGCCTTTGGGAGGCTGAGGTGAGTGGATTGCCTGAGCCCGCGGGTTCGAGACCCGCCTGGGCAGCGAGAACTCATCTCTACAATAAATCAAAAAATCAGCCGGGCATGGTACGTGCGCCTGTAATTCCGGCTACTTGGAAGGCTGAGGCGGAAGGATCGCTGGAGCCCAGCAGGTCGAGGCTGCGGTGGCCGGAAGTGGCCACTGCACTCCAGTCTGGGCGACAGAGTGAGACTCCAACTCAAAAAAAAAAAATTCCTGAATAGTTATTAAAAATTAGCATTTTAATGATATTTTTAATTATATGTTTGATTTAGGAGGCAATGCAACAAAAATATATCTCTTTAATATATGTAGCAGAATTCCTATGACTACTGCTACCGAGTGTTGAATAAATAAGTCCTTTTTGCTTTCTCATATAATTTGAGTACTTCCCTTATGTATAGTTATTTGAAGTGTTTAGGCTATACGGAATTAAAGCAACATTACCTCTTACGGGTGAGATAGCCTTTGAACCAATGGTTCAAACTCTCAAAAATTTGGGTCACTTTGAACCAAAGAGAAAACTATGAAAGTGCTTTCAAATTTTGTGATCATCCCTTCCTAATATTATGCTCTCACTTTCAATGAAATGATCCCTCCTTTCATTGTATTGATAGTATGAACAGAAAAAAGATAAGTCCTATTCACATACTTTAATGTGGTCCTTCTCATTGTTTCATAAACTTCTGGGACTTTTATCTTTAGTTATCAAAGTTTAATGTATTCAGCTCAAGCTTACACATATTTTCATATGATTTTATCTTTTTACTCTTTTTTTTGCCTGAAGCTGGGTATTTTCATTTGTTATTCAATACTCAGTATCATTGCATCTTTGCTTAGTTCTGTTGTTTCAATCAATGTAGGCAGATTCTTTATCTAGTAAATTTGATTAATTTTGTATCATGGCATGTTTGCCATTTTCAAAGTGCCTGATAATAGTTCTATGCAAGGTATATATATTCATCCAGGGCATTTGATTTAGAAGCCCCTCCTCTGCCATTTAATATTTCATTTCCCTACCTTTCATATGATTTAATTCAGATGACTTTCATGTAAGTATGATAGAAACAGAAAGTGACATTATACAAATTATGTATGCATCATTTGTCAAAATGTTACTAAAAACATCCAGAAAACTGATTCTAGATGGAGTTGTTAGTATTCTGTATTTCAGTTATTGTGCTACTTTATACCACATAGCTATAGTAATAAGATTTGAGGTATTTGCATTTGTATATTCAAATAATTCATTAACAAACTTAACAGTAAAAAGCCACATAATATAAAATGACTCAAGAACATTTTCAAAAGGTAAGCAGTAGGAAGAATATTCCTAAAGTACTTCCTCAGTTCCCTAATTTACTCATTCCCCCCCCTTTAATTTTTGAACATTATTCTTTAGACAAAAGGTAGTTTTCGGTCATTATTGGTGCATGCTTGTATGTGTTTGCATGCATCAGTATATGTGCGTGTGTCTGTATATGTTCATCTGCATCATAACTATTAAATTGTCAAGTAAATTTGACTATTCTTTATATTTGTCTTCACAATATTTACAATAAAATTTTCCATTTATGTTTCTGGTGAACTGAAGGCATATTTGGAAAAATTTCTCTGACAACCTTTTAAACCCATAACTCTCTAAATGTATGTTTTTCTGGGGTCTTTAGGATTGTATACCGTTGTATGTACATGTTATTTGTTGTTTCTTCCTTCTCCTGAATGTCTAACTTTTTCAATTTTTAAATAAAGACTTTTTCCATATGAACTCGCTGTATTCTCTTTCCCTAACTTCTATCTTTTCTCATAGACCTTTGCTATGCATTATGCACTACACCAGATCCTCAGAAGGCTACAATCATATTGAAAAAAAATTTTGTTCCACTGTTTGGTCAAACATTTTTCAAAATTCAGGTGGCATCTAATGCTTTTGATTAAATTGCCCAAATCCACATACACACACACACAAATACACACACAGACACACACACATTCCTTTTCAAATGTAGTAAACTTCTGTTTGCATTTTATTGACACATTAATGTACTTTTAAAACTGTAATTTTCATTACACTTTCATGAAATTTCTAAATGAATGGTCATTAATAATGTATGTCTTAATTTTGAAGCTTTATATGAATGAAAAGAAACACCATGGGACATTAAAATATTTCATTAAGATGATTAAAATAATAAAAGTTTGGTGGTCTTCATTCCTTTTTCTTATTTTTAAAATCCTTTTTATTTTTAATTCTTATGCATACACAACAGTTGTATATATTTATGGGGCAAATGTGAGGTTTGATATAGACATACAATGTGTGGTGATTAAATTAAGATTATTGTGACTCCATCACTTCAAGCATTATCATTTCTTTGTGTTAGGACTCTTCCAATTCCACTATTTTAGCTATTTTAAAATACACAATAAATTATTGTTTGCCTATCATTGCCCTATTGTGATACAGAATGCTATGTCTTATTCATCTCTCTAACTGTATTTTATATCCATTAACCTCCCTTCTTTGTCCCCCAGCCAGTTACCTTTTCCAGCCTCTTATAACCATCATTCTATTCTCTATCTCCACGAGTCAATTTTTTTTGCTCCCACATATGTGTGGGAACATGTGATATTTGTCTTTCTGTGCTTGCCTTATTTCACTTACCATTAGATATTCTCCAGTTCCTTCCATGTTGTTGTTAATGATAAGGATTCCATTCCATGGCTGGTTAGTATTCCCTTGTGCATGTGCCACAATTTATTTATCCATGCATTCATTGATGGACACTTAAGTTAATTCTATATTTTGACCCTTGTGAATAATGTTGCAATATACATGGAAATGAATTTATATCTTTACTATACTGATTTCTTTATGTTGCATATATATATATACAGCAATGGGATTATTGGATCATATGGAAATTCTATTTTTAGCTTTTTGAAAATTTTTCAAATTGTTCTCCATCCTGCCTGTACTAATTTACATTCCCACCAACATTCTCCACATCCTTGCCAGCATTTGTTATTACGTGTCTTTTTGATAAAGCATTTTAACTGTGGTGAGATGATATCTTTTTGTAGTTTGATTTGTCTTTCTATGATGATTAAAATGCTCAACATTCTTTACTGCTAATGCTGTTTTTCAGTTACATTTTTGTTTTCAGAAGGAATGTCACCAAAATCTATATCTCCTCAATAGAGTATAACAGTTTTCATAATTTGAGTGCTACAGATAGAGCTGTGGACATAGGGTGCTTTTACTGCCAGTTTCTTCATTAATTTTCAATAACCTCTCCTGTTTGCAAGCTTGTATGCATTTTATTGTGGAAAAAGAAAGGCAAAGAAAGACAAATAATTGCCATTGTTTTTCTCATAGGAAGTCCTATTCTAACTACTCTCACAATGTCTTTTTCAATTTAGTTGTGTTTGCATCTGGGGGTAGAGCAGTTAAAACAACACTCTTTATGTTTGGTGTAATAACCTTGGAAATATGTGGATCAAATTATCCAAAGTATGAGTCAATCAGAGCCACAGAGTAAACTTTAAAAGTGTTTCTAGTTTCTGTTCTTTTTCATTCCTGCTATACTATTTTCATTTTTAGTTAATTGTTTTTTCTTCCTTTTATTTTTTAGATAAGAATAATCAGAAAAAAGGCAAGTCTCAATACTGGATTTTACTCTATATCTAGTTATTATTTCACCTCCTTCTTGGACTTCTGTTTTCTAAGCTCAAAGACTGTCTTCCTTAGCTGTAACACACACTTGATTTTACATGACTTTTTCTCGTTATGTGATATTTGACCTGAAATTTGCTATCTTCACTTGTAATTCTTTTCCCCTCACTAGTACCGCTTTCAATTTGCATTCTGTTGTATTCAGTGGTGACAGATTTTTTTTTCTAAATGGGTAAATGTGCCTCTCTCTGTACGCATACTTCTTTACATTTTATTCTGAAAAAGAAGGCACAAAGAAAGTCAAATGATTGCCATTGCTTATCTCACAGGAAATTCTGTTCTAACATCTATCATATCATTTCAATGTAGTTACTTTTGCATCTAGGGAAGGAGTTTACATAAGTATTTCCCAAGCATAAGTTAAAATACAAGCTTAAATGTAATAAATATTATGTAGTAATAGGTGGACAAAACACATCATCTGTGTTTGGTCAAATAGCCTTTAGATATATGTGACTACAAATTGTCCAAAGTTCGAATCAACTTGAGTCACAAAGTAAACTATAAAAGGGTTTCAAATTTCTGTTCTCTTCCTTTCCTGCTATGTTATTTTCATTTCAATGAATTGTCTTTTTAATCCTTTTGTTTTTCAGATAAGAATGTTCATGAAAAAGGCAAGTACCAGTAATGTATTTTACTCTGTACTTACTGTTTCCTCTCTTTCTTGTATTCCTGTCTTCCAAGCTCAAAGATTGTCTTCCTTAACTCCAACAATATTTATTTCTACATGACTTTTTCTTGTTACATATTTGCATTTTTACTTTTAATTCAGCTTCCCCCACTAGGACCTATTGGATTTGCCTTCCAGTTATAGTCAGTGATGACAGGTCCGTTATGTCCAATAAATTGAATTAATAGTTCTGTGAAATTTGGTATTTTTAAGTTTCTTGCGGAAAAATTTTATCTGAGATATATTCAAGACATTTTATTTAGACCTCAATTTTCTGAAAATTAATACCTCATGTCTCTTCTCTTCAGATGATTTACATAAGTGTCTCCCAAGCATAAGTTAAAATACAGACTTAACTGTAATAAATATTATGTAGTAATTGGTGGACAAAAATATTGTAAAAGGTGGTACCTAGGATCATAATCTTACACTTTCTCTAGATGCAGTGGTTCACTATTCACCAACTCAGTATTTGTGATGACTTGATGCAACATGTATACAAAATAAAGAAAATTGACTGTACAGGTTTAGTAACATTCATAGAACTTATGAAGGCAATCATACTGAAAAATAGAAGCCTAAATAGTTTCCAAAGTCATCAAGACTATTGTTAAAAAGGAACCACCAGCACTGATATTTCTAAAATCAATTCTCAATACTTTTTTTTTTAGTCGAAGTGTCACTCTGTTGCCCACCCAGGATGTAGTGGAGTGCAGTGCAATGCTCACAGTGATCCCAGCATGGACCTGAACTACAGGTGCATGCTTACCACGGTTGGTTAATTTTTTTTTAATTGTAGAGTCGAGGTCTTGCCAAGTTTCCCAGGCTGGTCTTGAAACTCTGTCCTCAGGCAATCCTCTCACCTTGGCTTCCCAACGTGCTGTGATTACAGGCTTAAAGCACTGCACTCGGCCCTCAATTCTTTGATTTACACCTTATAGGTGCTTTTGCATTTTTTGTAGTACAAACTTGTCAAAAGAAAGCCTGTGGGTTCATGTGTGTATTTATATGTGGATTTTTATCTGCATTCTAATACAATTAAATATAATTTTTCAGTGAATATTAATTTTCTCCCCATTTCCCTCTTATGATATTTATCATTCTTTTAATTTTATTTTCAGATGACCTCTGAGAAGACATGGTAAGTTTTCTTATAACCTGTTACTCCCAAAGCCTTTTAGAATAGCTATTTTCTTGATGGCTTTAATATTTCCAGATCTTTCAACCCTTTAGACTAGATGCCAGCGTTAGGCTCTTTATTCTCACTGATAGCTGATATTCTTATCTGGAATTTGTTTTCTCTTCTCACACATTAAATGTCTATTACTGGTTTTTTCCTCCATTCTTCTTCATTTTTCTCTTTTCACTCCATTATCTTTCTTTTCCTATAAAAATTGACTTCTCTGTCTTTTAGTGCTTTACCTAAGTTTGAGTAAGAACTCGGTATCATGAAAGTCATTAAGCTGAAGGACACATGGCTTGCATTGTAAAAAGACAAAATTACAACAAATCTAGTTTTGAAGATCTTAAATGGCTTTTAAAAAATTGATATATTATTATTATACATATTTCTGCAGTGTATGTGATGTTTTTATACAAGCATACAATGTGCAATGATCAAATCAGGGTAAATGGGCATCCATCACTTCAAAAATTTACCTTTTATTTGTGGTTGCAACATTCCAAGTCTTTTTTTCTAATTGTTTTGAATTATGCAGTAATTTTATGTTAACTATAATAGCACACTATGGATATTTCCCCTATCCAACTGTACTTATTCCTTCTATTCAACTATATATTTTTTGCCCATTAATCAACTTCTCTTCCTATCTTCTTAGTCATGCCTTTCCCATACTTTGGTAGCCACTACTCTACTCTCTACCTCCATGAGCTCAACTTTTTTTAAGCTCCCACATATAAGTGAGAACACTGTGAAAACTGTAGTTCAGTATCTGGCTAATTTCATTTACCTGTGTCCTCCAGTTCCATCCATGCTGCCATAAATGACAGG